>JAQIXN010001580.1:0-17039 GCA_034698145.1 Proisotoma minuta
TCCACATCTTCACCCAATTTTATTAGCTCGCCATACCTGGAGAGCTATTGTTCTGGTCATGTCTGTCCGTCCGCCCATCTGTCCGTCTGTCCGTCACGGACCACTTTGCCCCGGACCGCTTTGCCCCGGACCATTTTGCCCCGGACCATTTTGCCCCGGAAGGAAGGCTCAGAATTGAATAAAATTGTAAACTTATTAGCTCGTCATACCTGGAGAGCTATTGCTCTGGTAATGTCTTTCCGTCTGTCCGTCTGTCTGTCCGTCACGGACCATTTTGCCCCGGACCATTTTGCCCCGGACCACTTTGCCCCATATAGGATCAAAGCGGGGCAAAATGGTCTGGGGCAAAATGGTCCGGGGCAAAATGACCCAGACATGCGGTAATGTTTTGTCAATAGTCACTTATATTCAAATGGCGAGCTAGTCCCAACGTTTACAACGTTTTATTAATATCGAATGCCAATTAGAGCAGGAAGCAAGGTTTTCACGTTATAAAGCGAGATTTGCCTTGATTTGGACCAAAGCAAGATTTAATTTGATTTTGGGATGAAAATCATAGAAGCTTATAAACAATGGAGCCAAAACTCGGAAGAGTGGACAAAACTTGAAATTTTAACTTGTCGTCATCATAGTATAACACTGTTAAAGATTTGGGCTTGATTACATGTATGATATTACATCTTTTACCATATTTCAAAGCAATAAGAGATGAAGTAAACAACGTTTCAATTGTTGCAAGTTGAGCATGAAATGAGAGTTGGTTAATTAAACAGCTTTTGTCTCAGGAATTGTATGGAATCACAATCACAACATGTTGACAATTTCAGCCCCCACTTCGCACTTTGTTTTCACTTTGACCATGATTTAATACAATATGTTATGCTCTAGCTTCCAGTTATTTATATTAGCTCAAAGGAAAACAATTATTTGTTCTGTAAAGCAAAATGCTGCTGTTTCTTGTCCAAATAAATGTTGTTTACGCAAAATTTGAAGCCTGCTTGCTTCTTCCCAAGTTCATTAAGTATTTATGTAGTTTTTGGCATTTGTAACCAATTTGGATACATTTCCATCAGTTTTGTCAAACTTGCTTTCAGAGTTCAAATATAATTTAATTTAAGCCCTGGTCAAAGTTTGAACTGGTTTCTTGTTTACTAATTAGCTAATGCTGTACCTTCCATATAGAGGATGGAGACGACACATCCGAAGGGACACTCTTCCACCAACATTGGCAACCGGAATCCATGAGGGCGACAGACCTCCGACTTGTTTATTGTCGATGGGAGATCCGAATTGGGGTACCACACACAGTGGAAGCATCTCAATCCAAATCCACCTGCAATGTGTAAAAAAAGCTTATACAACAATGTTGGTTGCTATAGACACCAGAGTGTCAAAAAAGATTTTTTTGTTCGGGAGAAGGGGGGAAACTTTGACACTTTTAGCCAAATGTTTTCACGTCACTTGGACAACAATTGTCTTGTCATGACGAGACGTGGGCTGGGGTTGACACTTTAGCCAACAAAATAGAATTGAGAAGACCATATTTTGGCGTAGACAAAACAAAATGGGCTTGGAAAATATTGATGAGGATAGTGATATTTGGAGTTGGCGTGGGTGAAAATAATTTTAATGTAAAAATCCATTAGTTTCCGAGTTACGCTTCAATTATAAAAGAGAGAGGAGGGGTTTTAAGGGTGTTATTTGATCTGTGTATTTAAACTGTAAACAAGGTTTCTACTTGTAATTAGTAAAATCTATTTAATACTTGAAAAAAATCCATCAACTTAGACAAAACAGATCAATCTCTGCTATTTTATAAGGATAATTGGATTATATAAGGTAAAAAAGTTTCATAAACTGTTACCTGTGAAAGATGATTTATGTAATTGCATTTTGTTTGGATAAAAGGTAATTATGTGGATTTAATAAACTGGGTGCAAGTAAAAGAGTGGCTGAGGATTTTTATTAGATTTTGGTCTAGATTTAGATCCTTTTGAACTGGAAAATTGCAATTTTACACCTTTTTACAAAATTGAACGCTTTTCAAGTTATACAATGAAATTTATCCCTTTCCCTTAAAATAATTAGTGGGCGGGGTTGAAGCAATTTATTTGCCAAATTGTCATTTTCACTTTTCAAATTGGGCGAAATTAACTCGGGAAGGGACAATTGGAAATTTTGTTCCACTTTCCCCAAAATGCCAACTTCATCCACAATTTCTTAATTTAATTACACGAGCAGTTGGTTGACCAACTTTTGCTTTCCAAGGTAAATAATTTATTAAGGTAACAAAGCCACAAACAAAAGGAAATTATCAAGGACAAGCCAAAGTAATTAAAACTTTTCTCTCCATGAAAAGAAATTTGATAGGTTTCTTTCTCATTGCAATTTGTCCTATTTTTGAGAAACTTGACTCTTTTTTTGGCATTTGGCTGAGTAATTAAGCCTTAGTTTAGATTTCAAAGGAGTTTAGAAAGAAATATGCATGGAAAATTTCCCAAACGTCAGAGAAATATATAAATAGCATGTAATTAATAGCAGGATTTATTAGAATAACAAGTACACTCTAAATAATCCGGTGACGATTAACACCGGACGGTGTCTAAATATGACTCTATCATTTCGGTGACAAAAATTGTCACCGGTGGTGATGAATTTGTCATTAAATGTGTTGATTCTATCACCGTTGGTGAAAAAATTGTCACCGACTGTTATAAATTCTATCACCAAACAGGTAGAGTCATAGTCGACACTGGATTTTTAAAATTGTTAAGAGTGTAGCGTCTTAAACTCAACGAGTAGATGCTTATGCGTTTTGACCCTTTTGCAAATTCTTATTTATGGCGAATTTGTAACAAAAATATTGCTTACCTTGTGTGGTGAGAAGGAGGAGCAAGACCGCGAAGGTCATTTTACCTGGACCTTTGTCCATCTCCTCTTATCCTTAGTTTTTGCACTTATTGACAATTTGTCACAATTTGTCTCACAATTTGGTTTTGGATCTCTTGGGGTTAAAGGATACTGGGTTTTGAAGGAGAGAAAGTGAAGTGTTGAGAGTCTGGGTGAGATTAAAGGGCTCTGCCAACTACCACCGGTTTTTATCATGATGAATACCCGGGTAAGTAGATATTTAGCCGTTAACTTGCAGACAGAGGCAGGTGAAAGCAACAACTCCAATTGTGTCATACATGTAGAAATTTTTGAATAAAGAGGTTAGAAGATGTCTAAATAAAACGTTGTAAACGTTGGGACTAGCTCCTCATTAGAAAATGAGTTGCAAGCTATTTCAAATTTTTTGCACTTGTCAGTTCTATGGGTATCTCCGGCCACTTTACGCCCGGTCCGGCAAAATGACACGGGGCAAAATGGTCTGGAACAAAATGGTCCGGGGGAAAAATATTCCGGGTCAAAATATTCCTTGACAGACAGACGGACGGACGGACATGATCATAGCAATAGCTCTCCACGTATGGCGAGCTACTTAATAATTAGTCTTAAATTTGCTCTATTCTTGAATTTCATTAGCAAATTAACCTAATAGATATTACTTAAGTGTATCATTTTGAATTTTTCTGATGCTTTTGATTGATGGAGTGAATTTTTGACAGATAATTTCTAAATTAGGTAAATAACAAAGATACAGCGCAGTAATTTCATTTATTGCTTCTCCAATTTTAAGAAATAATTTATTATCTTGAGTCCACGTATACAAATCTAATTATTAAAGGTATGTATATAAATAAAACGATAGACAAACAGGGATTTTATAAAGTAAACTTTTTTCAATTGCAATCAAACATCAGGAAATTAAATCTATTTACATATTATTCATCTAGTCCCAGGCAAAATTTAAGCTCTTTTAACTCTTCAAATTGTGACTCACGGAAGATTTTATAACGTTTCTGAAGTTCAGCTAAAACTTCAAAACTTTCTCCGTCAAATGATTTTACAAATGTGGTCATTGCTGATTTTAAAAATTCAGGGTAATCTCTACAACCAATATTTACAGCATTTTGGCAGTCACCACAACAATTCCCTCCTCTCACCATTTCGCAAAGCTCAAAACGATGGCTGTGGTCAAAACTGATTTTGACGGCAGAAAGAGGGATTTTAATTTTCCCCGGAATCACAATTTCCGGATTTGTCCAATCCTCATCATTATACTTTGCTTTAAACAAGTCATTTACATCAATATCAATTTCTTTGATTTTGACCAACTTTTCGGTATCTTTTATTTGACTGGTGTCATAAATATACCAATTTTTAGCCTGTTCTTTGCCAAAAGTAGCCAATATTTGTTGGGAATGTTCCCTCTTGTGGATTTTAGTTCCTTGTCGATAAAATCTCCAACGTCGCCCATCGGTTTTTATATTTGAAAAATCAAAACAAATTTTCACAACTCCGTAACGATTTTGTTTAATGGCGTCATTTGAAATGCTTTCAAAATAATTGCTCATGTCCACACTAAAATAATTAAGACCTGAGGCATAAATATCGCTAATCCCATCTTTTTTAATTGCCAATGGATTGAAATCTATTGTTCCTTTTAGATTTAAAATCGATAAAAATCGCTCAACAGTCGTACAATGAACAAGTTGCAGGCCGTTTGCAGAAATTGGAAAGGTTTCATAGTTTCTAGGGTAAAATGCTAATTGTCCAGGTAAATTTGTGCAAACCATTGGACGAGGGAACCAAAATATAACGGGGATTCTAAATTGGGAACTAAACTCAACAAAATTTGAATGCTGCATAATTTTTTCCCATAGTTCCAATATTTCTATGAGTTTTGCTACGAAATTTTTGTATCCTTTTGGATTTTGGATTAAGATTGAGTGGATAAAATCCGCCATGATTTCCGGGATTTGATGACATTGATATGACCTTGAAACTTGGGAATTTTCTTGTGCTTGGAGAACGTTGATCAAGATGGTTTCGGCATTTTCAAAAAGTGGGTGAAAAAGTAGCCGATCCAAAATTTGTCTTCTGTACAATCGGTTAAAAATTGATTCTTTATGATTGCGTTGGTAGAGTAAAATGAGTGGGAATTTTTCAGATCATGCGATGTATCCACCAATTCCAAAATTAACCCTGCCATTTGAGTTCAAAGTTTGAGCAAGGTTTTCTTGAGAGTTGAACCGAACCTGTAAAATAATCAGGTTTTAATTATTTTCTGGTTGGTATTTAAGTTAAAAAATGTTAAATAAATTTACTTAATAAATCACAAAATGCAGGTGCAATTTAATTTTTGTTATTTGAAACTCAATTCACGCAAATAAATATACAAACAAAATTTTTAATTGAACCTTTTTTTAATAGGTCAGTTTTCCCTTTATAAACTAAATATTTACCTGGTTGTATAAGACACGAATATTTTTTCCAAAACGTTTGTCCAAATTGTTTAAGAGACAGCTTAATACTAAATTGTATTAGGTTTAAGATATTTGGTAGGGAATTCAAGCCCAGTGTAAAATATTTTATTTTGGACTGCAAAGCTGATTACAAACTGGTCAAATGACGTCCGTGTCAGCTAACAAACCCAAGCTTTTATTTAAGTTGTGAATATCATACTATTAAAATCAAGAGGGAAAACTTGTTTACGACCTTTTTCTCTTACAGTCTCACTGATACAACTAACTACCTCTACTGCTCACTTTACGCTTCTTTCTCTTTGTTTACGTACATTACATGCAAACGCGCTATTTGCATGCATTTTTCGACACGAATAAAATTACGAAATATTTAGGCGGAAATCTCTCAAAATTTGCGGGCTTCGGCCCTCAGGGTCTTCTAGTAGAAATTTATCATTAGCTACATACTTCAGATTAACTACACTGAATTGATTTGAATGTTAGCTTTAATGATAAAATATTTGTATAATGGTTGTTATGGCAATTAAGTAGATAATCAAATCTGGCTTTTATTTTGACTTCCACGACATATATGTAAATTTTTGTTCAATTCCAAAAGTTACAGTGTTGAGGGACAGACAGACGACAATGCAAACCACTAAGTAGTCCTAAAACAATTTAAATCAACAAGAAAAGAGACAAGTATTTTTTTTAAACCTCAGGGAATTTTAAGAACGCTTTGAGTAACCACATTAAATATTTAAAATTCTTGGAGTTTGTATATAAATAAATGGGGTTGTTGACTTTTGCAAACGTTTAATTCTCCTTTTGAGCTAAACAAGTTTGTTGCTTATAAGGTTATGCTAAATAAGAAGTTAGCGAACTGGAGCTTTAGTGTTATTTATACATTAAGCTATAAATCGGGTAAATTTAATTTTAGTAGTTCATTTCATGAACTTTGAGGGTGATAAGTTTCAATTTTAAATAATCTTTAGTTTTTGAAATATTTAAAGTTGAAGCAAAGGAAAAGAGTTTTCCACTCACTTAAAAATGTAACAAGACTCTTTCTTAAAATGGCTTGACCTCATTATAAAACAGAAGGTCATTAAAATTTCAATATTTTTTCTTAAATACACATTCTTAAGGGTTGCAAAAACATATTTTTCAGAAATAATCCTTTAGTGAAACCTTAATTTTTGACCCCTAAATCTTTTACAAGGCTTCATACGTTTCAGTTGCTCAAAAACTAAACATGTCACCAAAAATTTTGTAGTTATTTAAATATAAGGTTCTAAGTGTTAAATTTAAGGGAATCTCATGTTTTTTGATTGTTTTGTGAATTAGCCGACGTAGTTTAAACTGGCTTTGGTGTAAGCAAATCTTACTACATGTTGGACATTTTTATAAAGTTTGCAGTTTGTCCAATTTTCCCTTAGCCATTTGCCAGTGTTTGGCGTGTTGCTTGTAAGCAAAAAATTATTGAGTTTTTTTACAAGTTATCACATGCATTGCCTGCAATAGTACGAGCAGTCTAAATTTTTGGATTGTGCACATATAAATAATATTCTGAGCATAAAGCTGACATAAAAAATGATCCCAGTAATATTGAGACATTACTAATTGTAAAAAGTGGTACGAAATTTTCAGCAGTTGTGAATCTTGGATAATTTTACTTAAGAAGTATATGTATTATAGTGTACTAACCTTCTTTTAAGCATGAATTTGTTTACAAATGACGATCATATTAGTTATACAACTCCGAGTTAATATTTTGTTAATGTTATCAGTAAAACTGAGATAAGCTTGCCCATACTCTCAATCTCATTCACATAAAATGTCCAGTGAATGGCGAGATTTGTTTGAGAACTTGGTTTAATTTTTGCTTCACTTGGAGCGATTAAAACCTCATTGGAACATCTTTTAAATTATATTTACATAAAGTATTCAATTTCCATAAATTCTAATATAATGGTACTGTCAACAAGTGAGAGTGACCATGACATTTTAGTCACAACCGCAAACGGGATTAGGACAATTAAATTTAACCGACCCAAAAGGAAGAATGCGTTAAATCCCGAGGTAATTTTTTACCCTGCACAGTCACAATTGTATTTGAGTTTGAGTTGCATTTGTAAAAATAAGTAAATTCACAAATGTCGAAGTCGTTAAGTTCTCGGAACTTTTTGCTAGCTAGGTATATGTCAAAATGTAGTTTTGGAACATGGTTCATTTGCAAGAAATTGAAATGCCGATTTGACTTATTTTCCATTCTTAGGAAACTATTTAAAATATTGGTTTATTTTCTCCAGATGTTTGAGACGATAACTAAAACTGTGAGGGAAAGTAATGAGGATGATGGCGTGGAAATAATTGTCCTTACTGGGGCTGGAGATTATTTCTGTAGCGGAAATGATTTGGGAAATTTTTTAAACGCAGATTCAGCTGAGCCAGAAGAAATGGCAAAAAGTGCCACGGATATGTTGCGGTGATTGAGAATCTTATACCTTTGTTGTTAGAAACAGGGTTCGCCAAAGCAAAAAGCATTTCAATTGCTTTTTTGCTGAGAAAGCAACTTTTTCGCTTTTCAAAAATGGACGGTTTATTGCTTTTTTAAAAAGGCGGGGAAGGTTAACGTAGTTTATACGCCGATCGAGAGATGGCGTAATAAAAAAGCAAAAAAAAAAAAGAATGTAAAAAGCAATTCAGGATTATTTATGTGATTTTTTGCTTTAGCGAACTCTGGTTAAAAATAGTAAAACTAATTACTCGTAATATTTCATTTAGCAAACACTTCGCAGCTTACATAGACCTGAAGAAGATTTTAATCGGGATCGTCAACGGGCCGGCGATTGGCGTTGGTGCAACAATTCTTGGACATTGTGACGCCGTCTTTGCCTCTGAAAGAGTGAGAAACACAATTTAGGGTTTTTGCCCTTTTTTATTGGATTAATTGGTCACAGGCCACTTTTACTACGCCCTTTACTTCGTTGGGACAATCTCCTGAGGCTTGTTCTTCCTACATTTTCCCTAAAATCATGGGTTTTGCGAGAGCAAATGAGTTGCTTCTGTTTAATCAAAAGATTAGTGCAAAAGAAGCCTTGGATTGTGGACTAGTAACAAAAATATTCCCCCATGACCATTTGGAGGCTGAAGCCTGGAAACGGGTTAACGAAATGGCTGGACTTCCAATTAAAGTAATCAATATCAATGATTAAATGGTAGCCAGAGTTCGCCAAAAAGCAAAAAAAACAGCTTAAGTTGTAATGCTGAATTGCTTTTTACATGCTTGTTTGCTTTATTGCTGTGTTTATTTTGCTTTTTTGTTACGCCATCTTTCGGCCTGCGTCTAAACTACAACGTTAACTTTTATGAAAAACTTTTATTTATAACTTTTATTTTTATAAGCAAAAAAGTTGCTTATTTCAACAAAAAAAGTTGCTTATTTCAACAAAAAAGTTGCTTATTTCAACAAAAAAGTTGCTTATTTCAACAAAAAAGTTGCTTATTTCAGAAAAAAAACTTTTAAAATGCTTTTTTGCTCGGGCGAACTCTGATAGTAACTCTCTATAAAAGAATTTATTTAAATAATTAAAATTTGTTTTTTCCTTCCTAGTCTTTAATTTACACAAAGGAACTCGTTCGTGGAAGATTTCGAGATATTTTACATCAAGTAAATAATGCAGAATGTGATAGACTTCAGGAACGCTGTATTTCGGAAGATTGTGCAAACGCAGTCATGGATTTTTTTTCAAAAAGGTCCAAACTGTAAATTTTAAATAAAGATTTAATTATCGTAGTAAATGTTTAAAACAGGTTTTTTTTTAAATTTCTATTTAACTATATCAAAACAAAATCGGTTTCATCATCTTTATTTCATCAGCAAATTCGTTACCATAAATAGCAAAAAAAATCGTTACGATACGGAATCAAACGTGACTCTAACGGATTGGTAAAAAAATTACTACTGAATGGTAATGAATTAATACCGTTCAGTAAAAATTTATTACCATGCGGTAACGCTTTTTTACCAGTTTGTACCATTTCATTACCAATCAGGTAACAGATTTTATTACTAAATGGTAATAAGGTTAGCATTGGAGCTTACCTAGTAATAAAAAAAATATCACCAAATTGTTTAGAGTGAACTTAAATTTCCCAAGCCACCCCTCTTATAACCAAACATTGAGCCTAATAAATGTTTGCACAAATCCGAAGCTCTTTCCTTGTTGCAACCTTCCAAAGCAGGATTGACCTCGACAAAGTCTGCAGACACTATTGGAGCATTGCTAACTTGTTCCAGTAATGAACTGCCTTCTCGCAGCGTCAACCCACCGGAAACTAAATAAGAAATTATTTATTAGCGACACTAAAATTAGAGTTGAGGAAAATGTCGGGTTGGCCGAAAAACCTGATCCGAAACCCAACCCTAGCCAACCGGGTCGGGTAAGGTTTCAAAAAATTTGAAAACTTCGGTTCCGGGTTTTGAAATTTTTAAAATTTTGGGTCGATTATGGTCGGTGAGGGTTTTAAAAAACCGACCCGACTCCCCTCTACTATTTTTTTTACTTAATTATTGGATATTACCCCAAGTTCCTGTAAACTGTCCAACTTCCAAGTCGTCCAAAACATCAATATCAAAACTGAGGTGAATTGGATTGTTTCCATCTGGACAGATATGTTCCAGTGCTCTTGCTGCGACTTCAAATATTCCCAACTTATCAATATCTGACATTGTAAAAGCTTTAATTCCTAAAGAGCGAAGTGTTTCCCTAAAAATTACCTGATAATGAGAAATTACAAGGTTAAACTCTGATTAATTTAATACCGTTGTTTTTTTGGATTAAACTTTCCACCGAATTCACGCAATCCAATGTAAGCAATGTTTTTGGCGGGAATTCTGCAATTTACATAAAAATAGTACCTTAACTCTTTGCAGAGTTTCCCAAAATTGCTGAATTGCTTTTAATTGCTTTTTTGCTCTGCTTTTTTCATAACGCCATCTTTCGGCGTAAAAACTACAACATTAACTTTTTGAAAAAAGCAAAAAAGCTGTTTTTAGCAAAAAAGGATTAAAACTGCTTTTTTGCTAGGTCTAACCCTGACATCTTGAAATTATTTTACTATCTAGTTACTTACCTGGGTGTAAGCCAACCAAATTCGGTCAAACACTTCATTTTATTATGCAATTCCTTCACATTAAATGCCATTGGTAGCCCATGCAAATTCCCAGTCATTGTTGTGTAAGGAGTGTTCAAATCCGCGTGAGCATCGACCCAAAGCACCCCAAGATTTGAATGCAAATGGTGTTCTGAAACTGCAGCCAAAGTTCCAATTGTTATGGAATGGTCTCCACCCAATGTTAGTGGAAACCGGGATTCCTTTAAAATGGAGAGGGTTGAAGTGTAAATCTGTAATTAGTTTCATAATTATGCCATTTGTTCGGGTTTAATAAAAGAATGTAATAAATTTTACTCTATGATTTGCTTTTGCAATGTTTGCAACATTCTTGAGTGGTACACATCCTTCAATGTGGGTTAAAATTGGGTCAGTTTGGTGACTATTTTCGAATTTAATGTTGCCATAGTCCTTGATATCATGCCCAACTAAATATATGGTAATTAGATAATTATAAATAGTAATTGCTGCTCTAGCACTGAAATACCCTCATCCTTCAAAAATTCTATAAATCCGGATGATCTAATAAAATCCGGGCCTTGTTCTAGACCTGATTTTGTCTTCAGCAAATGGAACTGTTAGCAAAGTTTTTGTATGATATAAAGATTACCTGTCCTCCCCCAAATCCGGCGCCTTGGACTCCAATTTGCATAATTTTTGAAAAGCTGGCCTGCAAATAAGATTTAGAGGTTAAGTTTGTCAGTTTGTAATAAATGTTTGAGTTGTTTACCTTTTGAAAAGTTCCAAATATATTTTTTCCATTTTGGAAAGTCAAAACTCGATTCATTGTAATTTGGAAGTGATTCAACGAAAACTGAAGATGGACTGATATGCAGTCGTACAATATGCAATTAAATTTTCAGCAGCTTCCAAATCCTCTTAAAATCTGGATATTTATCTGCTCAATTTTACCTGCTATATTCTTAAGGATGGCTTATCACACAGATGAATACCTGATCTTGAAACTGTCATTTATTTTAATCTATTGAGCAGTTAATATAAAAACAAATCCTTAAGAATGTTCAGCCCGATACAAAAACAATTTTTCTATTAACTTTCAAGACTTTACTACGATTACATTTATAATACATTTTAAAGTGAGAAACAGACGGAGTTGCAGCAGTTCTTTTTTAGATTTTTTTTTTAATTTGTGACCTTTTGGGACGGTTTCAAAAAGTCAGAACCCCAGTCTGACCCAACCCAGGCTCAATCCCATTTTTGGCGACATTTTCTGGAGTCAATATATATAAATCCCACTTTGAAGGGTGCAATAAGCTAGAGGGGACAATTGAGGGCCATTCGGACATTGATGAAAACTTAAAAATAGGCGGGAGAGCGAGTTTTTGTAATTATGCTCGTTTTAATTATTAGCGCTACATAAAAATCATTTTCGGTATTGAGATATGTATTTAGAATCTGACAACCAGGAGCAAAAAACCCGAAATTCCAGCACAATCAATGTTTTAACAAATTACAAAAATACTTCTTAATCACAATTTTGACGTTCAAAAATGCACAGTCATCTTTTATGTGAATGATGGACAAAATTATTTGTACAGCGAAAGGATTCAATTGATAAATATTCAAGGTTAGTTTACTTTATTTATCTTTGGACAAATATGCAAAACAGAGTCGGTTAAATAACATAATTATATTAATTTGCTAAACTAAAATTTTTCATCACTCATCCTCTGTAAGTGCAAATTATTATGCTACAGCAAAAAATTCGTGCCGGCTAAAGTTTTGGTTTACAAGTCTTTAGTTTATTTCCATGTATTAAAATTTGTAACTGGCAAGTCTTATGGATGCACCACGAGAATTTTCAGGCTGCAAAAAATAAAGCCGCAAGCTTTATATAACATAAACAAAACTTTTGGGTTATTGAGGTGATCCTGAATCCAAGTGCTATGGATTAGAATCAGCAACAAGTAAACAACCAGCAACATAACGGTATAAAAGGGTTGTAGCACAAATTTTATTTTTTTTGTAGATTTCTCTAACAATTTTATTTAATCCACTTGACCTCGGGGTCATAATGTCCATTCGTGATAAACCGTCTCTTGAACGTTTTGCAAAACTAGAATGAGAAAAAAACAAATTGTTGGGAAATGGAGCATGAACGGAGAGACGGACAGACGTCCCCATCTTATAAAATGGTTTCATCCCTTACAATTATTTAAAGAAGATGCATCATTAATATATCAATTACTTAAAAACCATATTAAATTAAGATTATGCATCAAAATTTACGTTTTGTGAGGATTTCAATATAATCAATGGACAGTTGCTTAAATTGTTTTGTAATCGAGCAAAAAACACGTAAATTTTTTTTGCATATTGCAAATATCATCACATTCGTTGCCTGGAGCTGATGTAACAAAAACACTTGATTTCGTTCCCAACTCAACTGACCTCGGCTTCACATCCAACTCCAGCCTCATTCACTCCCACTGCCAATTATCTTTATATGTCCACACTTTTATACATTCCGCCTGTTAATTATCTTATATTCAGCTAAAGCTCCAAGTTTCTCCAGCTTTAGTTTGCAATTGAAGCTGACAAAGTGAACATCTACAGTAAATAAAAATTGGAGTTTAAAAATCTGGAAAAATAAGCAAAAAGTGATCTAAAATGGGGTCAATTCCTCTTCTATTTTTTGGATTGTTCATCCTCCTAATTGCTTTGCTCTACCTGTTAGAAAAGCGTAAAAGATTGCATTTTGAGTCAAAAGGGATCCCATATTTTGGAAACGGGACGGTGCGTCTGATTTTAAATGCTATGAGGGGAATAGGATTTCACGACGATCTCCTAAATCAATATAAAAAGTGCAAGGAGTCAAACTACAAAATAGTTGGGGCATCTGATTTTGGGAAACAGACCCTAGTTATAAACGATCCTGAGCTAATTCGGTTGTTTTTGGTGAAGGATTTTGACCATTTTGTAGATCGCCGGACATTTACGCTGCCCAAAGATGATAAAATGTTTAAAAAGATGATTTTTTTCACTACGGGAGAAATTTGGAAGGGGCTAAGGACGAAATTGAGCCCTACATTTACCACCGGGAAAATTAAACGGTTGTTCCATCTTTTTAATGAGAGTGGGAAGAAGCTGGTGACTTTTTGGGAAAAGGAGATGAGGTTGAGTGAAAATGGGGAAATAAATTTGGAAGAGGGCTACTCAAAATTTGCAATGGATGTTATTGCCTCAGCGGTTTGTGGGATGGATAGCAAAGCTTTTGATCAAAAAGAGCCCTCGGTTTTTGAAGATATGGGGTTAGAATTTAATAATTAAATGAATGACACTACAACAATAAAGTGTGTATTGTCCGTCTGTCTGTCCGTCAACCCGATAACTTTTGAACACGGGGTCATAAACGCATGCAACTTTGCACACGTGTCAACTAGGTCAAAATAAAGGTCAAGTTTGAAAATGGGCAAGATCTGACAAAGTCACAGGGATATGTTCAAGTGGCAAAAATGTATTTTGTGGT
This sequence comes from Proisotoma minuta, assembly GCA_034698145.1. NCBI lineage: Eukaryota > Metazoa > Arthropoda > Collembola > Entomobryomorpha > Isotomidae > Proisotoma > Proisotoma minuta. The sequence continues at coordinate 14,014 of JAQIXN010001580.1, forward strand.
CACATCCGAAAGATAAATTTAAACACAATCGAGTAATGCATCAAGCATCGGTCCCTGTGACGAAAAAAGCGTCACGAAGACTTGTCCCTATGAAGTAAAATGACTTTTTGCATATGTGGTCACATTCCCAAGATAAATTGACAAGTAAAATTTTGACTTCAAAAAAGGTCAGAGTTCAAAAAATGTCATATTTAGCATATTTAGCTGCTACATTATTACATCTGTTAACAAACAATTTATTATAAACAGGAAAAGACTGCAGTTTCAATTCAGTGGGAAAGCACTGTTCAAATTCATCTTGGTACTGGTAGCACCATGGCTTACGGAAAAGCTCGGGATCTCGTTTTTTGAACAGGAGGTACACATATTTAAATGGTTGTACATTTACAAAACGAGACAAATTCAAATGTTTTCAGCCCCAAGGATTTTTTTCCGGAGCAATAAAAGCTTCAATTCGAGATCGAGAGGAAAAAGGAGAGAAGCGTGAAGATTTCATTCAACTAATGCTTGAAGCTAGGCAAGGGAAACTCAAAACGGAAGAATCCGAATTGGATAGTTTTGAAAAAGATGCCATGCTTAAGGGAAAGGATGCAAAATCAGATGTTGGACTTTTAGATGACGATGCAATTGTTGGAAACGCCGTTCTTTTCATGTTGGCAGGATATGACACGACACAATCGTTGCTGCTCTTTTCGGCATATACTTTAGCCCTCAACCCATCTGTCCAGGACAAGCTGCGGGGGGAAATTGACAGAGTTTTGGAGGAAAAGGGGGGAGATTTTACATACGAGTCGTTAAATAGCCTGGCTTATTTGGATATGGTTATAAATGGTATTGGTCAAATAGCAGGGTTTACCCAAGTAGCCAACTGCTACTAAAAGATACACAAGGGTTTTTTTCAATTATGAGAATTTGGAGTTTTCGAGTTACTATTTTTGTTGGTTGGATACTTTGTAGTAGAGTTCGCCAAAAAGCATTTAACGTTGTAATGCTGAATTGCTTTTTACATGCTTTTTTGCTTTTAATTGCTTAAATGCTTTTTTGTCGTGCTTTTTTCCTTTTTAAATGACCGGTGTATAAGCTACAACGTTAATTTTTCCCACCTTTTTGAAAAAAGCAATAAAGCATTCATTTTTCAGCAAAAAAGCAAAAAAAAAAGCATTTAAAATGCTTTTTTGCTCGGGCGGATTCTGCTTTAAATTAACTTCTGTTGATATTTACTGAAATATGTGTCACCTTGAATCACGTCAAGAAAACATCATAGGGACCTCTTTTTTGAAATGTTCGGAAAACCTTTAACAATAGTTGGCTGCTTGGGAATTTGTCATTTGGGTTCCATAATTTTTTTTTACGTTCTAATATATTCTTTCAGAAACCCTTCGATTTTACCCTCCAGCTGCGGGTTTGGATAGAAGTTGTACTCAAGATTACAAGGTTCCTGGAACAGACTTTGTCCTCAAGAAAGGCAATATTATTGCCGTAAATACCATGGGAATGCAAAGAGACCCTGATTACTTTGAAGACCCAGATAGTTTTAACCCTGACCGTTTTGCCCCTGAAAATAAACACAAGCTAAACCCCTATGCCTTTTTACCTTTTGGCACTGGACCCAGGTAAGCAATTAATCCGTTTTTTTTTTAATTGAAAACTAAATCTGTTGTAATTTCAAATTTCAGAAATTGTATCGGTAAGTATTTTTACTGTATATTTATTATTCAGTTTGGTAAAAATTTTTAAATAGGAATGAGATTTGCGCTGACGGAAGTGAAGGTGGCGATTGCCCATTTGGTGCATAATTTTAAACTGGAGCCTTCAAAAAGTAGCCTGATCCCCATGGAATTTGCAAGAACTGGGACAACGAAGCCAAAAGGGGGCATGTTTTTGGCATTACACAAAATTCAGCATTAATTTCAAGACATTCCAACTGCAAATATACAACTTTACCTTACATTTGGTAGGATAAAATAGTAATACTACTTAAAGATTCTAAAAATTGGAAATAAACATATAGCCTTGATTTCAAAACCAAGGTTTCGAATTAAATTGATTTTGAAATATTCTGATAAACCTAACAGTTTAAAGAGCCCGAGTCAGGGATTTGTTTCACATGTTTTGCATTGATTATTGTCCCAAAACATAATTAATACGATAAAAATTTGTATGGAGACAAAATTTTTAAAATCTACCTAGATTAATTTAATGAAAACCAAATTAAAAATGCCGAGTGAAATGTCCACAGTAAAAAAGAAGGAATTTATTAGCAAACGGAGGAAAGGAAATGCTCATTTTGTTGTTTGTACGAATTCAATTTATTATTCTATGGGCACAGGTATTTTCCTTCATTTTTGGCCCAAAACAATTTTTAATAAATTCCACAGTTGGATAAAATTCCATAAGACTCTAATTCCTTTAGAAATTACAGAAATCAAAATTGTAGTTTAGCAAAAATGCATAAAAAATGTTGAAATTCCAGAAAAAAGTACTTTTATTGCAGTGAATAGAATTTATTTATTTTTAGCAGAATTGTAATTCCAAATTAAAGATCCATAACTTAATAAAGATTGGGAAAATCAGAAAAACTTAACGACCCTTATAAATTTGATTCAAGTGTAAAGCATTAGGAAAAAAACAAGGAGCAAAGGCAAAAATACAACCTTGACCTTTGACCTTTACCTCAAATTATGAGGGGCCCTGTGACACAGACCAAAGGCTTTGTAGTAAGCTCCGGCACCATCCCTGTAACCGTATAGGTAATTGTTGTGCCTGAGGGCGGCATAATTGCTGGAAGTTTGTAGTCGAAACTAAAAGTGGATGCTACTCCCGCGACAAAAGTTGCAGCGATTTTCTGGGTTGTCGAATCCTGTAAAATACCCCATTTAGCAGAGAAAACAGTGTTGATTGGTCCATAGCTTGAAATTGAAGAGACCAATGTCACTGTAATGTGTAAATTACACCTCGATCGAATAAGAAATGTAACGGTTTGGGAATTTATTGTGACTTATCTATTGGACCGATTTTAATGCCCA
>JAQIXN010001581.1:0-17032 GCA_034698145.1 Proisotoma minuta
TTTTTCCTAACCATCAGCTGCCCACTTTTATGATAAGTTGATGAAAATTCCTGCAGCTCTGAACTTTCTTCAGATTTTCCAATTTTTACGCAGTCATTTTCATCGTCTCCATTTTTACAATCTCTTACAGAATCACAGATTTGTGTCTGAAACAAAATTAAACATTGCATATATATACACTGGTTTTATATACTTAAAAAAATATTTTTAAAAAAAACCTTATTTATGCAACTTCTGGACCCAGAACAAATATATTGGCCTGGCTTGCAGTATTCACAAAATTGATATTCATCAGAGGCATCAAAACAATCTACAACCCTGTTGAAATAAATAAATCTCAAATCTCAATGTGCCCTTGATTGATTTGTCTCATTTCTCAAATTACCCATCACATAACTTTCTCCCGTTTCCACTAGCTTTGAGGAAGTCCGCACAAGTGCATCCCAACTCATCTTCGTTGCCTTCGCACTCTTTGATGAAATTGCATCTTAAATATAAAGGGATGCATTTCCCTGTTGACGTGCATCGAAAACTTGTATTTCTGGGGCAATCATCATTAGGAAATATTTGTTGCTCGTGGCCATTGATAACAATGGAAGTGGAAGTTTGGATTGTGGGAATATAAGACGTTGGGGGTGAAGCCGTTGTGGTAGACAAAGGCATTTTTGTGGTTGACGGTGAACTTGTTTCGATATGATTGGTAATTTTAATATTAGTGAAAACTAATCCATTTGGATTTGTAGTCTCGTCGTCCGTTTTAGAAATATCGTCCAATGACTTTAGAGACGGTCCAACAGTTTTATTCCGATGACTGCCAAGTTGATTTAGTGAAGTGTGATAACTTGTAACAATTGGAGTCTCTTCGACATCTTCTTGTACATCCGTATAATTTTGAAATATTTCCTTGAGTAAATCTTCGATTGATTGTCCTTGTCTTAATACAAATTTATACACTGGAGAATTCTTGTCATTTACTGTGAGAGTGGAAGATTTTTTCTTTTTCTCAGGTCGGGTTTGAGCTGTCTCTGCTGGAGCTTCTGTAACAATTAAAGGAACCGGAACGTGGTCAACATTAACCGGAAGAATGAATTGTTCATCGATTTTAGATTGTCGATTTTTATAAGACTTTTGCTCTCTGTAAGTTGTTGTAGTTGTTGAAGAAGGAGTTGTCAATAACTTGTCGCTTTCTTCCTCCTTTGTCGCATTTGCTAATAAGAGATTCACATTTTGTTTGGTGACATTGACTATGGGAGCATTTCCTTTTAGATTTCTGCTTTCATCATCATCATCATTCCCACCTGCAAATTTCATCATCATGGAAAGAACTTTTTGCAGACTGGAAGATGCCGAAAAATCAGGTTTCAAAATATCATCCGTCCTAAGCTGTTTATTATTTGCAATACTGGATGAACTGCTATTTTCACTGACAGAGGAAGGAGATGGTTTAGGTCTCAGGGGCAAATTGACACCAACATAACTTCGGACTGGAGGAAACAATGGAGTCTCTGTCCAAAATTCCTCCATTGTTGAATCTTCTTCTTCTTCGGACGATTCTTCTTTGCTCATATCCGATGCTCTCAACTTTGACTCTGCTTCTTCTTTTTGATCTTGAGAAGCTATTTGATTTGGTTTGTTGGATTTTATTAAATTGAGACTTCCTAAGGTGCTCATTATAAGATCCGTGGTAGACTTTATAACGGGATCAGTGTCTTTTTCTTCTTCCTTGAGCGTTGTTTCTTCATTAGAAGATTTGGAATTGTTTTCATTTTCACCAGATTCAGGAAAGTGTTTTTTGAGATTTTGAGTTTCGGGTACTTGAGAGCTTTCAGCATTTCCCAATGTATCTGGGACAATATCTACATTTTCAACGTCTAATTTGTAAATGTTGGTGTGAGTTGGATTATCCGTTAATTCGTCGTTGTCCCCATAATCTCCTTCTTCCGCTTTATTTTTTACAAAGTCCTTTTCTACATGCTCATTACCATCCTTTCCTTTATTCTTCATCGTATTTGTGTGTACTTTGCCTTGTTGGTTGTCTTCTTCATTCTTCTTCCCAGAGGAAGCCACAGAGTCACTGTCAACTAGTCCTACTCTGTCAAATTTGACTGATGTATTTAGGCTCCCATCTTCTACTTCTTTCTTGCTATGAACTTGAGCAGTGTCAATGGGAACATTTACCTCTTCTGAGTTTATATGCTGACTTTGCGAATTTTTTGTCGTCTCATTTATTCGTGATGGAGAATTGGGAATGTGAGGAATGATCACAGTGTATGAAGGAATTGCAATTGGCTTAAAGCCCCCCGTTGTTTCCTCAACATATGCATCTTCCAAATCGGAAGGTAAAGCACCTTTGTTGTTCTTACTATCGGAACTGACAACCGAGTCTGGTGTTGTTTGTTCATGAATTTGCGGAATTGGTGGCATAGTTGAAGGGTGTTTTGCTAAACCATGACTAATAGGTTTATTATTATCATCAAAACTTGGTTTTGTAACACCAGATTCAGGGGCTGTGTGACCATAACCATAATAATTCTGTGGTGGAGAAGAAGGATTTGCATGGTTGTGGTTATATTCAGTATTCCAAACAATAACTGGACCAGGAGTTGTTTGTGTTTTGATTATTTCTACTTTTGGAAGTTCATCCATGTTCGGACGGTCAAGTAAAGGAGTCCAGGGATTTTTGTCATAAAATCCAGGAGATACACGGTCAAATGAAATGGGCATTTTATGATTATTCAACAAATCTTCAGTAGCAATGTGATCTCCATTTCTTTCTGAATTAATTACTATTACTGGGGCAATGGAAGATTTATTGGATTCCTCCTTACTACTACTACTACTACTGCTACTGTGTTGTTGATTTAATGACATATTATTATTTGGTTTGACAGTTGATGAGACATCTTCACCTTTACCAAACTTAGCTTGATGGTGATTTTGAGTGGATTGTTGGGGGTCAGCCTCATTTTCTTTATTATTCGAGTTATCAGCACTTTGCACATCATCTTCTTCTTCTACAAGGCCTTGTCTCTTTGAGAATTCATTTTGCCTAAAATTATCACCATTTCTATTGACGTTCTTTGGAGGCTGATTATATTTTATGGATGTTGCAGATCCAGGAGCATTATTATTTGCCTTAGCATCTGAAGGCCTAACATGGACAATACTTTCGTGATTGCCATCTCCTCTGTGATGATTTGTTCTAATTGTGCTTCTGTATCGCTCTTCTCCTGAAGATCCAGTATTGTCACGATTCCCATTTTTGTTAACAAATGTACTTCTTGTTTTAGAATGTTGTTCATTATCAGGAGCACTTCCGCCCTGACTGCTCTCCGTAGTTGTTGAAGTAGATGATAAATTTATTGGATGCCGATTGCGATGTCTATTATTTCTTGATGGTGTCTTAGTAGAAGGCCTAGGTGACGTGGTCTCTTCGGTAAAGTAAGTAACAGCATTATCCACATTACTATTAACATTACCTCTTGTTGGGGGTAGAATCATGTCGACGGGATTGTAATGGTTGTTGTTATAATTGCTATTAATAATGCTTGGTTCAGGGTTTGATGATGAGACGGAACTTGTACTTTTAACAACTACGGTCACAGGTTTGGCAGCAATGTGAATTTGACCTGAGTTAGGTTTTGAACTAGGATGAGAGTTCATTTTCGTCCCTTGAACCACATCAGGTTGTCGTGTCACAATGTTTTTATGTCTTCCTACATCAGCTAAAATTCCTCCAACATGAGAATCTAATAATTGGTCATCTCCAGAAGACGATCCTCCAATCTCAGTTTTTGTATCTGATACTGAATTTGTCAAATCTATGAAACCAGATTCTTCTCGCCCATGACTATAAAGCATGTCAACTTCTTCTGAAGAATCACTGCTGGTTCTGCTACTCGTATTTGATTGTAAATAGGATTCTTCGTACTGACTTGCATTATTGTTTATGTTTTTGGATATTACTGCAACAAAACATTTATAAAAGATAAATTAGTCACTTTTTCTTTTCACTTCCAAGTTCATTACTACTTATAATATAATTATTGTAAATAAATGTTTAATAATTAATTGCATCGGTCCGTGATCAAAAGAATTTATCAATCAACTCACGATCAAAGCATTGATCATTAATTGTACACCCATAATGCATCCTTCCCGTTCCTTAAACTGATATGAATAAAGTCTATTTGTTTTGTAATTGTAATTATATTGAAAATCATGCATGCAATAGCTTGTTTGTACGCAATCACATGCCTGTTAAACATAATCGAGTGCAAAATATCTACAATAAATGTAATACAAAGGACCACTTTGCAATTGGTAATGCATTTTTTACTTGGCCATAATGGAGTGACAGGGATTATAAAAGATGCACGCGCTACGCATAATGAAAATGACCATTATATGGCATCTCCTGTTCAGAGACTAATTTGTTATCTGTATCTGATAATAATGTTTGATAAACGACATTGTTAATCAATTCATCAATATTGCATTAATACTCCTTCTTTCTAATTTGTATCAAGTCGCAATCGCCCCCAATTGCTCACAGTATTTTTTAAATACATCTTAATACCAACTCTTATGATTGTCAAAATACTAAAATGGTAAAAATGGGCAGCACACTCACCAAATTAGGGACATACTACAAACTCATGTAATTCTTACATTTTTTAATGGAAGGACTATTGTAATCTCTTTAAAAATTTTATAATCAAAACTGCATTCAAATGCCACAGTGCAAGGAAACAATGAAAATTATGATTAATTTATATCTGAATTGGCTTTTTATTGTAGACTCCGTGAGTCTGACATCAACTCATGACTTTTTGTTGGTAGAAATTAAAATTAAATAAAAAAAAAATGGCTAGGCCAGGCTAAAATCTTAGACAAGTGCAATAATGAACAAAAGCTGAGCCTTCACCTACTAACATGTTTGGAATCGCGTCACAATGTCTTCTCTGGTCCTTACTTTTTGCATTGTGTGGGTTATGGGAATAACTTTTGTATAGATCCTCGTGTCGAGTGGAGTGTCAGTTTGTAACACATCATTAAACATTTATGAATCTATTGAGTAGTACAAACTAACCGATTAAGTGACAATTAGTATTCTAAAGGAATGATCATGCATGACTTCAACCCAAGCAGGAGTTAGTTAGTTAGTAGGATTATTAGTAGTTGTATTGTACGGTGTATTTATTGGTTAAGGTTAAGTTTGTTACCTCTATATTAATATTTTGGTAACTGTTATAGGTAAAGACGTAAAGATTCACTGTTAGTTATTATTATCACATACCTATACAAAAAGATATTGAGAATATATATTATTGATTTAACCTACACTAAAATATTGTGTAATCAGGAACCTTGGACATTTTACTAAGATCGACAATAATATGTGTTGACTATTTTACGCATCTTTTTTTAAATAGACTATACTATTTATCAAAAACAAACGGATAATAAAATGTAATAAATCCTGGATTCTCAATTACATATGCGTTATTGTTGATTGTGCATGTGCCTTTTCCTTTTATTTTTATTCTGGCCAAAAATGATGTATGTATGTATGTACATATGTATATAGACATTAATTGTATTCTAAAGTGTCATACTCAATATTGTCACATATAATTAAAATGACAATGAATTAGGCAGACAAGGTAACTTCTTTCGTAATACTCATGTAATTATGAGACAAACATACAAATATATTCCTCGTGTTAATGTGGTCTAAATCTAAGTAAAGGTATCAAACTAGACAAACAACGGTTAAATCTCTTTTTATAGTTATTTTGGCAATTTGTGGTTTGATCGTTGCGCAATCATTTACACAACAATGCAATAAATAAATAACTTAATTTACTCACTTCCGAGATATGCCGCCACACCGGCAATGGAAATGACTCCAAGAGTGGCCAATACAACGGATGTAACTAAAATTAACATTGTCCTCCTTCGACGGGACCTGCCGCCATGTTCTGGACAATTGTCTGAGCTTGTCTGAAAAAAAATAATCAAAGGACGCTTTAAAACCAAGTTTTCATTCATACTTAATACTTAATTATTTGTCATGTGTCTTCCCATTTCATTGTGTTCATGTCCTTCTCAATAAATACAATAATTTTATAAGAAAAATAACTAATCTGTTAACTTATAACAGTGTGGACAGATGAGTTGGCAAAACTGGCAACAATCAAAATAAATAAAGTGACAGTGCTATATTGACAATTGTTACTCAATTTATTTCATTCTAATACGAACTCTTCCTTGTCCATTCTGTCTGTTACATCGACAATAAGATAATTTGCAAATCATCTTCATACATATTTATATCAAAAACAAACCACACCAAAAGAGATCTTACATCTGGTCAATACTTAAATAGCTCCAAGATTTAAGAAAAAATCATCAACAAGAATACTGCAAAAAACTTGACCATTATAACAAGAATTATTTGGCATATGCCAACTCTTCATGAAATTGCTTCCTTTTGTATGCTTTTCATTTTATACCAATCTTGTTTATTTAACGGTAAATGTAACAGCTTATTTTGGATAAAAATATCATCTTGCTTACCGGTGAATAGGAATAGACAGATGAACTAGAATAATAATTTCCTGGAAATTCTGTTCTGTATGCGTCATCCTGAAATTTAAAAAAACGGGATATGAATTACTTATTATAATGGTTTTACAAATATTTGTACATATTTTACAAATTAGTATTTGTAACTTGTCATAGTCTGAGACCTAGTGACCTATTAATAATGGCCTTAAATCTTAACCAAGGGCATTATGGAGTCACTGCGAGTCTCACTTCTGTTTATTGTAATCAAGCAAGCTCTTTAAAACTATGTTTTAATGTGTTTTGTTTTTAGGGAAATGGAAGTGAAGCATTTACAACGTTTAATTTTTTAAAGGTAGATTTTCTGGTGATAACATAAATGTTTTATATAAACCAAAAGAAATAGTTGTGACGTTGTCAGAATCTACCCTTCAACGGACGTGACAACTTATTCTGTTTTTAATCCATAAACCACAAAGGTCTTCTTAATACACTGCTTATGCTCATAAAATAGTTTTATTGAGGTTACACTAAAATAAAAGAACGACGAAATTGAAATGTCAAACGCGTGAGTTCTGAGTTTCAGGAAATGATCTCAGCTTAGTTTGACAAAGCATCTCAAGTTTTGAGGATAAATTCGGTGAATTCGTGATCAAATTACATTAGTTAAAAATCTTAAAATAACGGACTGTGGTGTGATGCAGAATTAGAAATAGTCGATGGCAAATTTATCCCTCATTTTTTACAAAAATACGGTAAAAATAATTTTGTGATAAACTAATTTTCAAATTATTTTTGCAAGAACAATAATTGTAACAATAAAAGTATGGTTTAATTACAATGTGACACAGCACTATTGTATATGTTTTAAAAGATTACTTTTGAAAGAATGTTCTTGAATATGCCAGTTGCATTATTAAAAATTTAAAACATGGGCAACAAATAATTAGTTAGACTTGGATATAGAATATGCGTCGGGTTGTTGCTCTTTTCAGAAGAAGAAGAGCTCATTCTGCATTCATTTCATATGAGAAGGCTAATCTAATTCCCTTTTGCAAAGTGCAAATCCCATTTAATGTGACGCATGACTGCGGATACAACGACTTTGTCTCGGCAGAGAAGAACAAGCAAACGTTAACTAAATAAAAAGTATGATTACTGATGATATAATAGCTATGAGTCGGAGCGTGATAGATTTCATGCTCATTTTCTAAATTAAAACGTTCCATGCTACCTCTGCTTATCAAACAAAGCACTTGAAAAATACTTTGAAAGTGCAAATTTAATTTAGACCATGAAGCCATTTTGCATTTTATTTTGCGAATTATTAAAACAATTTATTTTAGAACATGCACAACATGGAAAGTTTGGTAATGGATTCATATGATGCTATGAATATTTTCCAAATAGCGGATTTAAACGGTTGCATTAAGCTCCGGAGCACTGACACTTTTACTTTTAGATAATAGTAGTGATTATGTAAAGTACAAAGTCACCAAATTAATGTCATTTTCAGGTTAAAAAGTAAGAATAAATATTTCACCCCGTGACAAAGATTATTATGAGATTATGATCGCTTTTCAACCCTAAACTGTTATTAAATCACATATTTATTGGGACTTCTTTTCTACAAGTAAACATTTGGTACAAAATGTATCTTAATTTACACTGTCAATGTTGCTTGTTTTTTTTATACTTCAAACCGTTTGTTGACTTAAACGCGTCCGTTAATTGAAAAGTATTCAAGTTATTTCTTGTTGCTATTTGTAGTAGGCTATTAAAGAAATCTCAATTATCTTTTTTTTGTTAGATTTCTCATTGTCGGTGATAAAATTTTAATTGTAAATGACAAAATGTTGACAATAAAAATTTGAAACAATTTGGGTTCGGACACAGCTACCTATTGATTGCAACAATTCTTTTTGTACTAATTACAACTAAAAAATGATCATGATTCATTCATTTTATTTTGTAATATTTCACGTGCGGTGCATTTTTTGTTAGAGAAATTCGGAGATGGTTCTACATACATAGATAGCTTTGAATTTACTCAGCCAAAAAAGAATCTCCGTTAGCTAGTACAGTTTCAGCAAAAGAAAACACAAAAACATTGAAATGAAATAAATACGAAACGCAACATTTTTAGTTTACATTGATACACTACTAACACCCATTGGATGTCTTTGAAAGATGATCTTTCCCTGTAACAGCCTAAAAACGTCCGTTGAAGAAATTTTTTAAGAGCATACACATGCAATATATAGAAAAATATTATGTTTGTATATACTATTGTTGTATTCTGGTCCTTCTTTGTGCTTCTAATAAAGAATTGTGTCAAATCAGAATCCATGAACAAGCAGTGTTTGCTTTATAGTATCCGCTACTAAAAATCTCAATTGCATGATCCAACTCTGATATCTTTGTGAACAAATTAAATTAAGTCATACAGAACTATGTATTTTATTTATAATGGATCTGTCATGTCATTTACTGATACAATACACTTAAAATCAGTCTCTTCTTTGTTCCATTCAATCAAAGAAATCAGCAGATGCTGGCGAAAGATAAGTCCGGTGGGAGTGAATTACGGGATTTTCTTTAAGAGTTCATCTGTATCATGATTTCCTCATAATAAAGTCATAAATAAATGAGAAATGTGCTCCGCAAACATACTCAAACGCTTACGATTGCTAAACCATCAACGATATAAACTGCAAAGTTTACATACATGTTTACACGAATGACAGATTTAAATCATTCACACCGGATCAATTTATGTACATCCATTTACATATATACAATTTCTTTATATACTTATTTGCTCGTCTCATGCTAACACAAAATTTTAGAGTAATTTCCTAAGCTCATCTGTAATATTACATATGTTTTGTCTACTTCAATCTAGTTACCTGCACAAATTCGTGATTTTCGCACAGCAAAATTTTTAGTGCTATTGCACTGGCACACTGGCATTATTATTATTAATGAAATAATTTGCATAGTTGGCCGAATTCTCAGCAAAATGAGAGAATATAAGTTGAAAATCTAATATAAAGAAAGAAATTCCTCACGAATTTGGATTTAAACTATCGAGCTTAAGTGTCTTGGTAGTCAGTAAAATGAGCTTTCACACAAAACAAAAACACAAAATTTCAATTTACAGTAAAACATTCTTGTAACTTGCAAGCAGACATTTCCTATTCTGATTGGAAGCTTATAAATGCGTATTTATTGAATTCAATGCTAAAAAATTATCATAAAATATTACATCGCAATTTACATCTTAAATTTGCTTGAATATGGCTATTAGTGGATATGAAACTGATAAGTAATTTATTTGATAGACATTTCGCACAAGATAAGGGTGCGTCTTGTTCCATCATATTAACATTCAGGTGAGGACTCGATGGAATGGCAATGGTCTCTGTGTGGAATAACTGTTTACTAAATTGCAGCTCATCTTCTTCTCATTTACATAAATTGTGGAAATGAGGTAATTATAAAAAACGTTGTTGGGTATTCATGAGACACTGTATTCAATTTGTAATTTTTCCACAATCTTCAACCCGTCAATGACACCAAACTCATGATTCAGGAAACAAACGCAACGTGGACAATTTCAGTGGCTATACATGCCGAGATATGCACAATAAATGTATGCCTTGAATCGGTTGAATCAATGCACAAATAAGACACTTTATTTTATGTTGCAGATGAGTTTGAAAAAACTATGATTCCTACATTCAGTATATTCAATAATTATTGTTAAAACATTTTTGTAAAGCACTATATAAAGCACTATATTTAGTTAGCTCATTTCTATGTGAGGGTTCATTTAAAAAAAATAGGTGACCTATTAATTAGTACGCACATATATATATGGGACCTCATTTATTAATATAATGATTATTGAAAATAATAATAACCAAATTATGTTAATTTTTACACTTTTCTAACAAAAAGAATCATTTCTATATATTTACTTCCTGTCCATTTGGCCAAAGACATTGAAATCAAGATGAATGCCAAATAAAATTATCAAGTTTGTTCTCATCTTCAATCATTAAATGTTTGGACAGAGGAGTGACAGCAAAAGGTTCTTTCATGTGCCATGTGGAATCACAATTTAATGCAGCCATAATTTTTAGAAAATCTTTATAAATAATAAATTGACTACATATAGCGTAATAATAATGCTCTATTTACAACGTTTCAACCAGTTTCAAGTTTTCTGGTTTGCGAAGACATGCATAAATACTTGTGTTTGATGAGAAGATGAATTATAATGATTACTTGCTCCATTAAATATTCTGATACAAATATAGGTACACTGTCATGTTCAAGGCTTTATATGACCCCTTGTGTAAAAATATCACGATGTCGTAAATGCAGTAAATTAGACCCAAAAATGATTTTCTATATAAAGCCCCTGGAATCATCATAATAATATTGCATTAATCCGTTTGACATTGAATATTTATTCCTCGCCAAAAAATGCATGCCATTAAACTCTGCGCTTTAAGAAGTAATTAAAGGTTTAGTTGCATTTGATTTGGCAATCATAAATCAAACGAAACCTATGTAGTTAATTTTGATGAAGCGCACACAAAAAATATTCGCGTTTCCTCAAGTAATTAAAAAGCGTGGTAGACTTTAGTTCTACATTTTTTGTCACAACTTTTCATGACACATATGAGCATCTTTTGTCTAAAGTAACAGATTTCCTTGATGTGATTTTTAATTAGATCTAATAAGCTTTGTTTGAAAGAGGAATTCAATAAATTCCAGCCATAAATGTCAGTCTAATTACGACACGATATTTGTATTTTATGATGCTGAGTGATTGAATATAAAGAGATGCCGAAGAAGTTATTGCATGTGGCCTTCTTTTTTCTTTATTACTGGAACATCTTTTAAAGCGAATCTCACTGCAGAGGAAAAAAATCATTTGTGCAATTATTATTAAGTCTCAATTAGCAATTTAGTTTAATCAAATTTTATGGCCAATATTTATCGGTAGTTATATCTTGCATCGATAATTTAACAAACTAATGTTTTATTAAAGAATTTTTAATTCATGAGATAATTTCGTTTATTTTCACATCTCATATCGTGACTTCTGGAAATAAACATTATTAAATTTTGAAGGTAACATTAGTTGATAAAAAGTCGTAAACCAACAATATATAGAACGTCATAAAATTAACAGGAAAACCTTTATGATTACGAAAACCAAATTCAAAAGGCAACTGAAGCAAAGAATAATTAAGTCTTCTGGAACAGAGTGGTGCAATTAGGATTTTTGATTATTTCTAAAAAAAAAATGGTTCAATCTAATTTTGCATATAACATCTTTAGTCAATCGTAATTACATAGAGTGATTACAAAGCAAAAATCATGCAATATGTTGAATTAATCTGACATTAGAATACCGTTTACAATTTAGATGGTAGTCAATAGCTGAATGCAAATTCAATTACTTTCTTCTATTATGTTTTTAGAGTGCATAATAACTACTCTAAGATTATGTTATCCTCTGTCTATTTAAAGCCAACATATTTAATCTTCAATCTCATATTACAATGACTATTTTTTCTAATAACCGTGAGGATATAATTTATAGATTAATTTCTTTTCCAAGATACAGTATTTTAAATCTTGCACACCCAAATATAAGAAATCATTTTTTTCTTTCACTGGCCCACATTTTTACGTAGGATTACATTACATGAGTTTTAAGGTGTTCAATTTATTCACAATTTTCAAATTTACTGCCCTGTTCAGCCTCAATACCTAAATGTCGGTAGAATTTAAGGGACTCTTTAAATTGAACAATAAGTAGAGATGTCTATATGAATAGCGATTCTAATTAGCACGGGTTTTCAAAAACATTTCGCTAATCTTAAGAGAACACAGATTTTGGTAAACAATAGATACGAATAACTGTTCAACGCTCACACACAATAACATAAAATATAAAATGCAGACTACAGACGAAAAATACCGAGAACCATTTTTTTTTGTTAAAAGTTGTCACTTCGTTTAAAATGTGCATTGTTAATTAGTATATGATAACCGATATTTTTCATTTTTTGAGTGGGTCGCTTGCAATTCATAATTTTGAATAGCAATTAAACAAAGCCACAAAGATGTCATCTCATTTCAACAAAATATGTAACGAAAAGTGGGGCATATACATGACAGAATATGATTAAAAGTATATAGCTGTAATTATTTTTTTATGAGATGTTAACGAAATAAATAAAATACATTGCCATTTAATTTTTAAAATATGGCAAATTTTTATTTAAAATGCCTTTGATGTATGTATAAGCAGTAATACAATTCATTGAGAAAATGCCTTGGGCAGTAAACTTTTTGGGAAAACCAGGATCACCGTTGGATGGGTTTGTCTCCAGAAAGGAAAACATTGCTCAGCCTTGCTCTTGACCTTTCTATTTTTTCAACGGTTCCTTCCGTGTACATTTTTCTATACGATTTGAACTAATATATATTATATTTGTATATTTCTTTTGCGGTACTATCTAGGATAGCTTTAGTTGGAAGTAGAAAGATATAGGATCTTACACCTTGCAACAGCGGTCAAGGTCATTAGAGCATAGATGGTTAATGACTTGCACACAAATACACCTAACTCAATTTCCTTTGAAAATCTACTAAAGATTGAATTTGATGGGATGAGTATTAAATGAAGGCTATAAACAAATTGTACTTAAGTGTTTTACTAATCTGTTCAAAGCCCAAAGTTATGGCCAGCCTCTGTGGTCTTTATATAATGAGTAATAAAATAAAGCTCAACTATATCTATCTACGAAGCATTAGTTTCCCGTTAGTTTTAAAAAGTGCATTCTTGTCTTAAAGCACGTGAGTCACTAATGTATGTAACCACTTAAATTACTGTAATGAAAGAAAGGTATAACGATCGGAATTCAAGTTCCTCTTATTACCTTTTGACGCTCTGACATATTGCAAACATACAATATGACAAATGAAGAAACAAATACTCCTAGTGTTGATACATGCACAATACTAACAAATGCACTGTAAAACATCTCAGCATCAGTAGTTGAGAGTTTATTTATTTAAACAACAGGAGGCAATTAGCAACTCATCTCCCATCAAATCAACTAAACTAAGCTTTTGGTTTTAAATATCCTGTGATAGTAATGCTAAAGGTCAAACACCTAACATTTGTAGCCAAAGAATACAAGCTGTCATGCTGAATTAAATTACATTTTACGCTCTTGTACGTCTTAATTTACTCCATCACACCTTCAACTTTGATAATTGGAAACAATACACCTGTATATAAACAAGCGTCGGAGGAAGGAGGGACTTTTCTCACAATTTGTTCAGCTTGCAAATTTCAACTTCCTTGACATTCCACAATTCTGGTTTTGATTAATTTCCAGAGGCGTATAATATCATCTTTGTTATGCAACAAGAGCAATGCACTCTTGTCCGCAAATTACTTAAAATTTGCGGTCAGTTTGCATTTATTTTCCAAAACAATTTTCTACAAACTAAGAAAATGTATTGCTTTCGCTGGCTAGCCATATATCATTGTTTTGAGGCAATGTAAATGATCCAAAATTCAACGTCAGAGAATATTTATCTGACTAGTTTATGAATGAATCAAAATATGAGAATTCCATTAAGCTCGTCAACTTTTTAAGGATTCGCAATGCAACAGTTGACTTTCTGGTTATATGTATAATAACAAAGAGCATTCGAAAACTGCCAAAACAAGTAATCGTCTACCATTGTGATATCCTCCGGTTTTTGTGTGCACGAGCTGAGTGATAATTACAAATGTCCAAATCTATACTCGAATGAACAATTGAACATTCGTCGCTCCATTGTCACAACAGAAATTCAAGTGCCAAAAATCAAAATCAGCCAACACAAACGGCTTTCAGTAGATCGTTAGGAAGATTTCAGAAAATGCGGACGTGATTTCAAATGTGATGACTTGTGTAGTTTTATATTTATTACATAAATAAAAAAAAACATTTTCTCTGAAAAGCCGACATGGCACTTCATGGTTTTTGCATTATACGAGCTTTTCGAATCAGGCATATTTCGAAAACAAGAAATATATACAGAGAGTATAATTAAAACTGTTTCCTGATTTTCTTAAAGTTGGAGTGGGAAGACGAAAGCGTTATAATTTTTTGCAATTAAGTATAAACGTTCTTTTTCTTGTTAATTACACAACTCCAATCTTTCGGCTTTACTTTGGTATGAAAGATGATCTTGCCTTATTGTAAAAAAGTAATTTGCAGACATTAATTCCTTTTTAATATTCGGGAGGAGTTTCGCATTGTCTTCTTTTCTTTTTGACTTTGAATGGTTCAAAATTGGCAAGTGATCACAGAATTATTACAAATCAAACACTTTATTATAATTGGTCAATTCCATCTTGGGAAATGTATTGAAATTTGCCTTCGACAAGTTGAGAAATATTAGAATTGTCTCCAATTGATTGTATACTTCATTTATTTTCTATTTAATACAAATTAAAAACATAATTCATGTGTTTCCGAATAAAATCTGTCCTGGAAAACAAAGATTTTGAAAGTTCATTACGAAGTGAACTAAAATTGAAGAATAAACTCGCTCATTAGCTACCTAGACCAGTTCTTGAAAGTTTATTTCTACGCAATACCTTGAAATTTATGATGAAGATGAAAGCGACTGCACTTTTACAATACAATTAAATGCAAATTAAGTAAGTAAATGACTCGGGTTTTATAAAGCAAAATCCATAAACGTGAAAATGTTTGTTTATCATTATAATTAATTAAGCAAAAGCACTTTATCAGGTTTTTTCATAGCGTCAATTATATACTAAAAGAATACAATCAGTGCTGATACAAAACGGAGGCAATATGAGACTACGACCAACAACCAAGTGAAACTGTAAACGAGACTTCATCCACAGTTAAACAATTCAATCTAATATGAGACAAAATATAAAATTGTTAGTTCCAAAAACAAGTCGAGTTTATTAGAAACCCAATACTTTTTCAAACAACATTCCAGAAGAAAACATTCGGACGTGTTTTACATACATATTAACATGCAATAATCTTATTTTCTTCCACATTTAATTTCAATGTCACATGGAATTTGGTATAAAATAGTACAGGTTATTTATTAAGTTATTTATTTGATTGCTGGTGATAGGCTATATAATCATGAAAATTGTCCTTGGATCGGCTAAAAATTTAGGAAGATGCTCCTCTAAAGGAATTATTACCTCACTGCATGAAATGTAACTCCAGCTTGCAATTGCTGACAGTGTGATAGAAAATATATATTCCTGCGTAAATATTATTTAAAGTTGCAGAATAAAATCATGATTGAGAGCAGACAACCTTGTAATATCCAGTTCAGTTTTTAACTTCTTATTTACCACAATGATTTAAAGTCTTTTGAATCGTATAAACAATCATTCGTAATCGGTTTATTTGTATGCAAGGAAAAAATAATAATTAAATTGGCCCAGGTGCCAAAATTAAAAACGTATTCCATCATCATCTTATTTTTTGTTGACTATAAAACGTGTAGAAACCCAAACTGTCTGGATAAACCAATTGCTTATATATTTACATTAATGGAAGATGCCATTTTTTGTGATACCTACTCTAGAGATTTAGACAACATCAACCTACATTGCAATTAATAGCGAAACTATTAAAGATCATCTTATTGGAAAGCATAGCCTGAAAGGAGAGCAAAAACTGGAACTGGATCTCAGCGTAACAAAGCAATGAATGTAATATGAAAACTGAGACTGGACAGCAATCTTAACCTTTCAAAAATAATCACCTAGAAGCGCTTTTGATTACACCACAAGTTGAAGGACAATACTAAAGTGGTTAACCAAGGAGCATCTTCATCAGCAAAAATAAATAAATATTCATGATTTTAAGAGCCATAATTTAATTGAATTATATTTTCCTACTCAATTTTTCAATAAAGCATGCGTCTTGAAAAAAGGTTAATTCAGTTATATTAATTTATAAGAAAATCTTACCCGTTTGGGAATCATCCGTTTATGATGGTTATTATGAGTGTACATAATTGAATAGTGAGATTTGTACGAATATTGCACAAAGTTGTTTGTAAAATAATTATTCACTTTTCATTTGTTTAAACTGAGTAGAACTAAACCACGACACTAAAAGATTCATGACTGTTTATCGGACATCTTTCATGTAAACTTTTAAAATGTGACAAAATCATTCATTTGTTTGATCCATGTCCGTGGTCAGTTTTTATTAGAATGAGAAACTGGAGAGTTTACATATACAAACTAAATACGCTACTCCGATTTAAAAAAAAAATCCAGATTCAACTTATTATGTAATTAGGGGAAATTAATATTAAGTTTGTATATTAATTTAAAATAAATTTCTTATATTAAAAATATAGT
>JAQIXN010001582.1:0-16998 GCA_034698145.1 Proisotoma minuta
AGTTTGATATATTACCGATGTAAAAATAGATAAAATATTTGTTGCTTTTGAGAGAGCTGCTGAAATAGTTTCCCTTTTATCTCCGACTTGGACTTCCATCTCAAACATTTCTCCAAGCTTTGCCACTCGAATAAGTCGACAATCTGCCAAACTTCCAATGGAAAAACGTTTATCATTCTTATTTGTGTGATTATTGAAAACCACTCCTACATCAAACTTTTTTTCCCCATCCTTGACAGTGAACTTTGTTTTAAAATCGGAATTCATTCGGAATCTTGTACAAAGACTATTTTGATTTTCATGATCTCGAATGGCAGAAAGAGCCAAAGTTGCGATTGCAATTTGTTCTTCACTTAATTGCTTTTGGGTTAAAATCTCGTCATGATTTTCCTCAATGAATTTTGTAGTGACTACTGTATTCTTGAAAGCAGAGGATTGAAGAATTTTTCTCATAAAATCAATGTTTGTCTCTACTCCTCCAACATTAAATTGACGTAGAGCAAGGTCTGCTTTTCTTATGGCTTCAGATCGAT
Source organism: Proisotoma minuta (assembly GCA_034698145.1). Lineage (NCBI taxonomy): Eukaryota > Metazoa > Arthropoda > Collembola > Entomobryomorpha > Isotomidae > Proisotoma > Proisotoma minuta. The sequence goes on from JAQIXN010001582.1 coordinate 534, forward strand.
CTTCTCCCCAGACAATTAATTTGGCAATCATTGGATCGTAATAGACTGATACTTCGTCTCCTAAAATTTAAATCAACAATAAATAAATATTAGCAAATTGAAATAATATAACCATAATGAATCTTGCTTGCCTTCAATAATTGCAGATTCTACTCTCGCATCATCTCCAGGTACTCGCATAGCATGAACATTTCCAGGGGCAGGAACAAATCCATTGGCAGTGTCCTCAGCATAAACCCTCATTTCTAATGCATGACCAAATGGTCCAGGAATTTTATCTTGATTTTTAATTGGCAGCTCATGGCCCATTGCAACTTGAAGTTGCCACTGAACTAAATCTAATCCAGTAATTGCTTCAGTCACCGGATGTTCTACTTGAAGCCTTGTATTCATTTCCATGAAATAGAAATCTTGATTTTCTACGATAAACTCAACAGTCCCTGCTCCGGCATATTTCACAGCTTTAGCAGCATTTACTGCAGCCGTCCCAATTTTCACACGAGTTTCAGGAGCTAGTCTTGGAGCAGGGGCTTCTTCAATTACTTTCTGATGTCGTCTTTGAACAGAACAATCCCTTTCCCACAAATAAACACAATTTCCGTGAGAGTCTCCAAAAACTTGAACCTCAACATGCCGTGGGGCCTCAATATATCTTTCAATTAAAAGTGCACCATCTCCAAAAGCTTTTTCGGCTTCTGATTGACAAGATTGAGCCTGACTAAGAAATTCTTCGGCATTTCTTGCAATCCTCATCCCTTTTCCACCCCCGCCCTTGACGGCTTTTATCATAAGAGGAAAGCCCAATTTTAATGCTTCTTTTTTCAAAGCTTCCATATCATTTGCAGCCTCTTGTCCATGATAACCTGGAACAACAGGGACTCCTGCGGCAGTCATTAGCTCTTTCGACTTGCTTTTAATCCCCATGTCGAAAATTGCTTGAGGTGGAGGTCCAATAAAGATCAGTTTACGATCTGCACACTTTTTGGCAAAATCAGAGTTTTCAGATAAAAAGCCATATCCAGGATGAATTGCTTGGGCACCCGACCTTTTAGCGACCTAAATAAATAATTGTATGATTATAATGTGATTTTTAAAACACCTTCATAATATAAATACCTCAAAAATCTTATCCTGATTAAGGTAAGAGAGTGTGGAAGCCGCAGGGCCAATAAGATAAGCTTCGTCCGCCATATGGACATGTTGAGAGTTGACATCTGGCTCGGAAAACACGCCGACCGTTTTTATACCTATCAATTGAACGAAAAATGAACTTTGATCCCAAGTTATCGCAAAAATTATTTAACTTACCCAATTTTTTGCATGTTCTAAAAACTCTGCAGGCAATTTCCCCTCGATTTGCAACGAGGACTTTGGAGATTTCTCTAAACCCAGCCATCCTCACCCCTGACCTCTGACCTCTTTTAACTCGGCGAAATTAATAGGCCCTTAAACAATTAAAACATTTTCTGTGGTAAAAACCCTTTGAACTCTTTTCACACTTTTCTCACATTCCCAAATTCCCACACTACACTAATAAATGTTTGCTCAACGTTTGTTAATTAAATTAATTATTGTTGTGTTTGAAAGTCACATAAATATTAACCCCTGTCAAATTATTTTTAATTAGAGCTTTGACGACCATCTTCTCGTCGCAATGCTGCGACTTCAGCAAAAGGACGTGTTGCCGGCGCTCGCCGACCCCACGATCGGTTACCAACCGCCTTGGCGTGACAAATTCTTCTTTCTCATCAATGGACTGGACCAGCGTGTGATTGTTGTGGACGAGAACTATGACGAGTTTCCAATTGACGATAAACTTAAATTTGAAGCAGCCGTTGCTTCGTTGGCAGATGCGATAGAAGTCTTTAAAGACGTCAACATCTTTGAGAACAATCCCAGAAAGATGAGATTGTACCCCACGAGCAACTCGTTGATAAATCCATTTCCGGACAGAAAATGTCGTGATGATAAAATTGACCCAAGGAAGATTTCTTGTAAGTTTGTTGGTTTATATGCAAAATATTCATAGATAATTTATTTTTGATGTATTTTTTTTCAGACAGCAAATGGGATTCAAAAGCTGTGAAAATGGATAAAAATCCATTCGAAAGTGATGCTTGCAAAGAATTTGAGGAAATGCTGTACCCCAATGGGAGAAATGACGAGATGGAAGATGAGGACAGTAGTGACGATGAAAATGATGATGGCAAGGAAAAAGACGAGAAGAAGAAAAAAGAGAAATGGAACTTTGGGCTATTGTTTCACTTGCCACTTGAAGTTTTTGAGATAATTATTAGACAATTAGATGGACTTTCATATCTTCGACTGTGTCATGCATTTGGAAAGTGGAAAATTGTCGTAACTTTTGAAGTCGCGTTCAATTACAACTGGAGACGAGTAAGTAGAATTTTTATCAATTTATTACAAAAACAACAATAATTAAATCATACAAAAATAATTGTCTTTATATAAAAAATTTTAGTTGGAGGGTGTATGGCGAAAATCATGCCTCGAAGAAATGTTGCGTCAACGCTTCCATGAACTGGTTACAAGTTATGAAAACATTATTTACCAAACGTCCAGAATTTTCCACGTTCCTACTGATGACGACGATAATCCACCATTTTTCAATTTATTCCCTCTTTTTAATTACCAAGACGTGTGCACGGCAGAATTTCTATTGAAAGACAAGTTTACACAGGGCAAAGTCAGTGTGAAGAATATGCTTGCTTTGGAGAAAAAGATAAAAGTGTCATTTGACATGTATAAGCATACACTTGTCCCAAAGTATGGCGAGAACTTAAAGTTTGACAGTCCAAGGGTTCTGTTGGGAGCTTCTGGATCCCTAACTTGGTACACAATGTTCTGGAGAGACAAAAAGAGATTGGTAAAAAAAGAGTTAATAATCAATAGAAAAATTTATTAAAACTTTTTTTATTTCAGATGATTAATGAAAATTTGGACTTGTGCGAACAACGAAGATTCACTCAAATTTGTTATGTGGATGTTCGCTTTTCCAAAATAATGTACTATCCGGCATACGCAGATCCAAAGAACAAGGACAATTTCAAATCAAATACGACGTTACCAACAGTGGACAGAATTTTACTCACTTCTTGTAAAACATGCACTTGTCTCCGGTCACTAAATGGAGAAGTAAGAGGGACAACTATCACACATGCGAGAGATGAACATATTAAGGAGTACTATCATAAAATGGATCCTGTGATTGCTGTTCTTGGGTATATTTTTAAAGCTGTAAATTATTTTTTATCTCATAGTCATAATTCTTATAAAAATAAACTTTAATTAGGAACATTTTGGTAATCTGGGCAAGCCCACGCCACGTTAGATTTTACAGAGTGGAGCAAGTTGATGGTAGATACAGAGACACCCTTTTCCAAGAACTTCTTCTTCATGATGGCTTGAACTTTTGGACACTAAATTGCAATTACACTGAATATTTTATCCCTGTTTTAAGGCGCATAGCAAATCCCGGTGGATGGGAAGATAACAACATCAGGCAAACGTTTGGCGCTAATGCGCTAAAAGATAATTACTTTGAGCTTCAAATGATCAATATGCGATTTGGGACGGACACAATTGGAATTAAGAATAGTTACAGTATGAAAATGGAGGATGGAGTAGAAAACCCGTAAGTTTTTCTTTTGAAATGATCAACAATAATATAAAATTGTTTTTTTTTAATCTTTTTTACGTGTAATTGCAGACATTTCTTTGTCCATCATCAATCTCCTCAATATTATTACAGAAATGCATTGGAAACTCGGTCAATGATTGACCATGTTTACGCTGGAGCTGAAGGCTATGGGGCCTTTGTTTTCTGGAATAACAGAGCAATGGCATATTCTGGTTATGATGGAATTACTTGGCATTTCCATTCATGGAAGAAAGCACTAAAATCATTGGAAGAAGAAGTTCCCAGTTTAGATGATGGAGAGAATTTAAAGGTCACACAAGTTAATCTCTGCGCTAAAAATCTTCTTGGAGCAATGATTAATGGAAATTTGATTATATTCGAATGCAAAATTTATCCTGGTCTGCAATATAAATCGATCTATAAGGTACAAAGGGAAATATTGACATTTTTTATATTTATTTTTTAAATATTTTTTTTTTCATTTTAGGCAGAGCCACAATTTGTTATGAAACCTCTTCGAATTATCGCCACGGACTTTATGTCTATGAAAGGAATAGAGCCAGTATCAATGAGTTTCAGTTTTGAGCTGGGAGACCCCTACTTTTTCATAGTTCTACGAAATGTCGAGACAAATTCCGCATATGATTTCTGGATTAAACGGATTTGCTTCCGAATTCCTGAAGAGTATGAACAAGATCAAATGGATACAATTCCAGATGAAGTCTTGGAGGCAAGCACCAAAACCTTTTTGGAAGAAGAGGAAGAACGTTGGCTTGAATCAGAGAAAGTATCTCCAGTGTCCATTGACAATCCTCAATATCCAATTTCCACACTGTTTCAAAATTTGTCCAGAAGGGACACGGGTTTATACACCTCATTAAGAGGAACACGTATTGGAGCTAAAGATATAGCCGTGGGTGCTTTGGCCGTGGATCACAAGCTATTCACTCCTTCATCATACGCTCCATTCAAAAAGTAAGCATTCTTTTTGCTTTTTTAATGTTCAAAAACTAATTATATTTTTCTTGCAGTCTGCCGGTGAGGGAAATCAGCAATCCCAAATAAAGACTTATTTTTATTTCAAATAATTTATTTTGTATGACGGTGAAAAATTAAAATAAATTTCTGCGTCCTCCCATAAAAGCTTTGCCTACTGGATCTAATTGTCGCATAAAGTGCTTGGGTGGAGAAGGTTCAATTTTCCCTTTAGTTTTAATCAAACTTGCAACATTTCCCTTTGCCTTTTTAAGTGCGGATGAAGATATTTCCACTTCTGGTTCAATTTTCAATTTTTCTGCAAGATCCACGTTTGCTTGCTCTTGACAAGCTTCTGCAGTATATGCGTCATGAATGCACTTTTGTTTTTCCGGATCGAAATAATTTGTCTCTGAGAAATTGAACGCGATTTAATTGAAGTATGAAAATGGGTAATTATCATACCTGGACAACTATAATGACTAGGCCGTTGATAAAAACAAAGATAGTATTTGGTACAGTCTTGTGGATCTTCAACATACATGTTTCGAAATACTGGACATTTCACAGCTACATATTTTAATTTCATTAATTTAGATAGATCTTTTTTTTTTGATTTATTGAGACTCACGTAAGTTGCAATATTTTTCCGGAACCTGCTGCCTCGGGACGCATTCCCCTTTCTCAGGGTGAAATGCTTTTCGAACCTCACAAGCCCTTCTAAAAGCCCTATTTAAATGACAGAGATAATAGGATTGACAAGTAGGGTCTTCAGGGTCCACGTAACGCTCCGTCAGCGGCTCCTCAGGACAAAAACATTCTCCATTAGACTGACAACGAATTTTAGGGATCGTTTTATGCTTTGGAACTGAGGCTGAAGTAAATCCAACGAGGAACAAAAGTAAGAAATGCATATTTTAATGCACTAAAATTTATAAATTTCAGCATGAGTAAGCTGAAATTAGGTCAAGGCTCTGACTTTCTTTGCAAATATTGAAAATGTTTAATTACAATGGCTATTGTCAATTAGCAAACAATGGCAGTGAAATTAGAAATCAATCATAAACACTCTCATTTTCAATTAACTATATAATTTAATTAAATGTTCATCATATTTTTGAGCGTGCCTAAAAATAGAATTTCCATTAAATGAGTGACAAGATTATTTTAGTCTCTGTGAAATGTTTGTGTTCCCTGTCAACTTGGGATATTTTGGTTGGAGAAAGTGTCAAAACTTTGTGGATCCTGCTCCCTTCTTATCCTTCCTCTCCCTTCACTGAACTATTGATTGACAGCCTTTTACTTTCCCTTATCTCCTAATTAGGAAACTCACTAAGAAATGTCGCTCAATTGTCAAATGCAGACAAGGAAAGGAGACTTCAGTTGCAGGAGAAAGTACTCGATCAGCAATGAAAACAGAAATCTATATTTACGTTTAATATCCGTTTATTTTTTTCTTATCTTAAAAAGTATATCACATTTTATTAAATACTTGATAATAATAATAATAATTTCCTATCCTTCGTCTTTTTTTGCAACTCTTAGGCTGTGGACTTGAACCACTTCCACGTTTCGATTAGAGTGACAAGTGTAGTTTCCTCCATGTCTCAACATAACGTCCAGAATGGATAGAGATCCAAATGCGTCCACAGATCGCCGGAGATGAGAATCGTCATTTGATACCTGAGGAGGTGTGGTCCAATTGATGGGAGTGGGTGGTGAGCCCACAACGTCACAAGACAACGTCAGATCTTCCCCCGCCCCCACGTCAATCGTCTTGAGCTCCAAAGCCTTCTCAAGGGAAATCATGGTCACCCCTAAATCCATCATCATCATCCAAATACATATAAATCCATCAGTTGCCAAAAATACTACTTGAACATGGATATTAGTATTACCGTAGAGTTGGGAGAAAGCATCATAAAACTCAGTGACGTGTATTCTGTCATCTCCATCCTTGTCTTGGAAGCGGAGAAAGTCCCTCCATTGGAATTCACACTTTGAGTTTTTCAATCCAATAACTTGTCCAAGGTTCAATTCTTCCAAATCCGCCTACATTGCAAAACAGGGACAATTTTAACAGCTATTGACAAGCAACGGATTTACAAATCCGAGTTGGGGAAAGTTTGCTAGAGAGGAAAAGTCTCAATTTCATCTTTGGACGCACCTCTGAAACTATTGAAGTGAGAATTGAATGAAGTGAATGAAACAAAAGCAATAAAAGTAACGAGGGCAGAGCAGATTCTCTCGAGCAAACGATGCGAGAGGAACTAAAGATAAGCCCAACTCGTAAAAGTAAATGGTTTCACAATGTCCCGTGATAAGGTAGCTAAAGAGGGCCCATAAATTCAATTTTGACAAACTCACTTGATACAACTCTGGGTAGTGGAGGAGAAAGTTGTGATCTCTGTCCAAACTGGTGAAGATTGTTTGGATCAAGCTGTCCTTATCTCCTTCAGGTCCATCTGCCAAAAGTCGACGCCATACGGAAGAGACAACGGCTTGGTCATCGTCCAAAGGGAATGGGACGCCAAAAGCCCATCCCTTCGTCATCTCATTCCACTCCCTTCCACTCAAATCAAATAGCTTTCTCTGCAAAATTACGTATAAAGTTGTTTAACGTCATGTAACCTGTCTAAAAATGTGTATTTACATAAATACCTTGTAAAATTCAAAATCTTCTTGAGAACAAGAGCTTTCCTTCTTGTTTTGCATGTTTATGTGTTGCTCACTTTTTTGTGGGTGTGGCTGATCGCTCTGTTCCAAAGAATGATCATCCAAATCCCAGTTATTTGGATAAATGGGATCAGACTCAACAAGCAGGGGTTGAAATTCTGAAAAAAAAGAAAGCGGAGAAAGTTTTAATGTTCAATTAAACTTTGTTTTTTTACAATTTAAATCGTTCCAGCCCATTTAACCCTTGCTCTACTCGGCCATAAACAAAAGGTAATTGAGTGTGGAGCTGAGCTTTATGGGGCTAATTAAAGGGTCCATGAAATTAAGCTTTGGGCTTAAATATTTATTTAAGTAGTATAAAGGATGTGTACATCTTTTCCAGAAAACTTTTACAAAAGGGACAACAAACAATGGGTATATAAATAAAAGTGAAAGTATTCATTAGAAAGATGCCCATTTGCTCCCTCCCTTAATTAAGCACATTCTTTAGCAAACATTTTATTTTCCAGAGCACCGAGTTGGAATTGATTAATGGGGGGAAGCCTCCCCAATCCAATTCCGGATTATTTCCCTTATTTCTACTCTGGGCGTAGTAGTATTACTTAGTTGGAGGAAGAATGATGATTTTTAATCCAACTTGCGTTGGACGTGGGCCATTTACACTAATTTATCGACATTTGGGCTGATGAGATGAGAAAACTTTCACTTGGGGGCAGGATAACTTCATCAGTTTTCATATGCAGTGTACCATCATTAACATTCTTTCCAACTGCCAAATGAGATTTTAAACTTTCTCCAAACTGCAAGTTGCTCATAAATAGGCCCCGTATACAATTAATCGTAAATCTCTCACAAGAGCATTCCACACATATTCCCAAAGGCAAGGCTTGCAAAATCCTCATTTCCTAGAGAAAGCTAGAACTCCCATGATAATTTATTTATTTACGGATACAAACCCCGAACTCGGGTTCGATTAGGATGAGATACGGGCTTCAGCCTCATTTAATTTACATTTGAATTTAAAGGGAGAATTTAGAATTTAGGCAGCCACTTTTAATGTGATTTTATGTGACACCATTTATTCTTTGCTTTGTGTGGAGAGTGGAATTTATCCCTCACGACTCAATAGGGAAAATGTGTTAAAAGTAAAAGCGTGCAAATGCAAGTTCAATCTCACTTTGGCTGAAAGTGTTTTGTGGTTTGGGTTTATCTTTAGTTTGGCTTTATTTTATGGAAAAAAGGAAATTGTTTCGGGGATTTCCAGTTGGAAATAAAATGTATAGCTCGAGGTTTGGGAATCTTTCTTTTAAATTTTTAATAAATATTCAAATTCAATTCAATATCGAAGGATTTTTTAGGATTTCTTTCATAAAAGTGAAAGGTCCATCTGAGAAATTCAATTTCGGGGAATCATTCATCCCCTGGACTATTACTAAATACTTTTTTTAATAATGGCAAATGGACGTCGCACACATCCAATTTAATCTGGCTTAAAAAGGTCTCATTCTTTCTTGGAAAGTCCAATTCTGTTGAGAGGACGAGGACAACAACAATGGCTTAGAAATGACAGAAGGGGAGAAGGATTACTTTATCAAAAAAGATTTATTTATTTCCCCATAGGCAGAGGAAAAAATTTATGGAATTGGATGAAGCAGTAAATTGCGACTGGCTCATTCATTATGCAGTAGTAGCAAGTAAAAAAAGAAGAATATTAAACACTCTGTGTAACAAAAAATAAGCCAACTTTCAGTAAAATTAGAGCTTGAGGGCCAAGTTTTTCATATTTTGCCCAAAATGGAATGCAACTTACGTTGAGATTGGATATGATTAACGTTTTGTAGGAAATGAGAGCACTTCCTCCCCGACTCGTCCACCTCCAACATTTCCTCCTCTCCATGTCGCAATCGGAGGGAACAAGCCGCTTTCTCCAGGGCACACAACGAAGAGTAATAAAGTCCGTCCGAACCACACAACGGGCTCTCGTCATACGACAGAGGGGAACAGGGCCAGGAACAAATGTCCACGTCGTCAGGGGGTTGTGTCGTCATAGGGGAAGGACAGCCATCGTCAACCAACGGGTCGCATACTGTGGTGGCCTGTAAAAGAGAAAGAAATGCGTAGTTATGAAAATGCTTTCAGCCAAGAAAAATTAAAAATAGATGGGATATTTCGATATGGGATTGTGTAATGGGAGGAAACTGTTGAAGTGGGAGATTAATGGTCATCTCATCTCCGTTGTAACGTAACCGCTACAAAAGATGTCAATTCCATTCTCGGGGCTATTTTTCTCTGAGGAAATTGGAGCCAGTCTTACAACATATAGCCAACCACCCACGACACAAAATGTCATCATTTTTTCCTCCTCAATTTTATTTTATATCCAGCCCAGAAGAAATCTGTAAAGTAAAATGAAATAGGAAGAGAAAGAAGCAGATTTTATTTTACTCAAGAGCTATCTCTGCTTGCTTTCACCTGAGTTATGTGCATTTATAGCCTCCACTCCTTCTCATGCTTTTATAAATTTTATTTTATGGAATGCCGCAAAAGCTGCTCCAGATCGTAAAATAAAGAGCAGAGATAAATGATGACCCTGTTTTACATCCCTTAAACTTTCTCCCCCACTAAATTTTGTTTGTTTAATCTGTACATTTAATAATGAGGTGGTTTAAAATCCAGTCAGAATTTTTGAAGCATTTGAATTTGAAAGGGAACAAATAGAGAAGAGAATTTAAAGTAAGAGATTTGACTCTTTGGCCACGTCCAGGTAGTTTATTCATTTTGTTTTATGGAGGGATGACACCTCATTAGAATACCAATGCAATGCCACCTGCACAAAGAGCCGTGTTGATCATGCATTATTCATACGAGGCCAACTTTAGACTTTAACATTTAAATCTGTGGCTTTTGAAGAATTTTTAGTTTTAAAATTCAAATTCGTCAACTTTTGTTCCCCACAAACTTTCACAATTATTATGAAGCATGTGGAAAGCAAAGTTTTTATTTTAAGGGCCATCTGCGTTTTCAACTTTTTCCAGCAGAAGCCAGAGCTAATTTTCATGGCATGTATAAAAGTTGGACAAAAAACAGGCCACGAAATAGAACATGAAGCTAAATAAATTTATTTGGAGATGGCATGTTCAATGTTGTACAATTTTGTAGGGTTAAAGTTTCTTAAAACATTTCATGCCAAAGTTTGGTTGGAGGGGATTAGTAAAGTATATACAGCAGACATGAAATTTGGGAATGAAGTGTTGGGCCAAAGGCTTTAAAAACAGTTTGAGCCCAAAGTCTATTTACTTTAGGCTACTTTGGAAGGAGAAAGCATGTCGGTGAATTAATCTTGAAATGAGAACAGTCTTAATTTAAATTGGCCCATTCAGTGCACATAAAGGAGACAAGTTTAAATAGTTGGCTGCTAAACGGAGGGAATGAGGGAGAAAGTAAAGTGTAAATGGATGGAACGTGACAGGGAGCCAGAAATGGTGATTGATGGAATTGGGGATGCAAAGAATTTTTGAATTTGTACGTCTTTTAGCAGCTAAATTGATTTTTCCTCTGGCTTGACTTGGCTTTTGATGTGGTTTGGTTTCTGTAAAGTAATTTGGGTGTGGTTGTGGCTCTTTCACTTTTAGGCCAGGCGAGCAAAATGTATCTTTAGTTTTGGAAGGAAGAGTTGACAGCTCTTTAATATTAATAATGTCCTTTCACTGGCCCTTCAACGTCAGCCCTTCCGCTCCCCATTTATTCACGCTTTGTTTACACCTAATTCAAAATTCAGAGTATAGGCTTTAGGCTCTTGGCTTGGCAATTTATCATTTTATCACCAGACGTTCTAATAAAGTACACTAACTAAACTAAAGAGGAGCAATATTTAATATTGTCAACTCTTGCTTTTTCTTAGGTCGTGGTTCGTGGACTTTCTCTTTATTGAATAAATTTGTGAGAAGGGACATTTATCTCTTTTAATAAGATGGTTTTCCTCCACCCTGCACAATGTATTTCATTACAAGGCAAATAACAGGAGAAAGTCAAATAAAATAATCAAAGAAAAGTTGTGAAGGGGAGCAAGAAATAAATGTTTGCTGGCTTATTATGACTATTGGTGGCAAAGCCAACAAACTTTCACTTTATCTACACCGGACTTTGTTTGATTTAGTTTGCTTTGAAGGGATAAGGTCACAGTGCTACTACCGGATAATTCTGATTGGTGATCTCATTAAGATAATTACATGTTATACATATACAGGGAAGGGTGGAAGGGTCGTGGTTATAAATAGAATTAGAATTATAATCAAGCACAATCTTGTTAATGCATGTGGTAATTACTTAGTCTGAAACCATTTACATTTTCCAGTTGTAGGTCAAAGTTTGTATAGTTTGTGAATTTCCTTTTACTTTCACCACACGAGACTCGGGCTGAAAAATATATATATTTCCCAAAAGTTGTTGGTGGTAGTTCCAATTAGCTTGATTTGTGTGGTTTGCTTCATTTCACCCGTTTCAATGAAATTGGACTGACTTTTCCATTGTTTGCTTTTGACTACGGCTCCCATTTACTTATTTATTTATCCCATTGTATTTGTGGCTATTGAATGAAAATCAGGAGCATCAAGGAGCTCAATAAAGCAAAGCAAATTTATATTTATGGCTTGCCAAAATCCGAAATGAACAAAAGACATAAATAAATAAATTTTCGTGAGTTGTATGTGCGAGTGAGAAACGCAGGGAGTTGGTGAAAGTGCCAAAAGTGTACCCATCTGCTTCTTTATGTAATGTGATACTTTTACTGTGCATTGCATTGCCAAGTTTTCTGCTCCCATCAAAAATACTTACAGCCCAACGGTTTTCTTTTACCACTAATGAATAAAATGCTACTCAACCAACTTGCCTTTTGTTTATGATGATGGTGTTGATTCTTATGATGATGGTGGTGGTGGTGTCTTTTGCCTCGGAGGATATTGAAATTTGACAAACTGCTAACACTTTCACCAGCCTCCGATCGAACGATTATTAGAGCGAGTGTTGATGTGATTAGAAACACTGTTAAGCAATTAGGTGTCAACTTCATGTTGATCTAATAAATGTATGGAGATGGGAGAGATTTGAGATGGATGTTGTTTGGTGAAAGTCTGAGGAAGGAATGAGACCGGGTTTTGTTCCCAGGCTCCTTTTACTTACTCAAGACCCAAACCACTTTCACTCACTTATTCCGTTGAACGGCATGTTCAACTTGTAGTAGTTGGGGTTTATTAGAAGCAGAATCTGATTTTGATTTCCCCTCATGACAGAGTTTTAAGAATTTCACTTTGTTGGCTTCACTTTTGCTTGCTATTGGTCAAACATCTTAAAATTGTTGAGTCCACAAGTTTACCTTTGAAACTGTTCAAGGATTCTCTTTGCCTAAACTGAAAGAATTTCTCAAGTACAAGTCTCACTCAATCTCAACTCAACATCTTTTTCTTATAAGTTGAAGGATGGGGATTGAAAGAGCTATTCATCCAAAGAAAATCTTCATTTATTTCTGGAACGGGGCTAATAATATAGAAGAGAGGGGAAGGATGTATTACGGAGGCTTAAGTCGCTATTAAAAGATTAACTTGGCTTTTAGGCAGAATGATGCATCTGAGCAAAAGTCAAAAGGGAGAAAGCTATAGCATCGGAAATTATGTTGGAGGAATATAATTTAATTTATAAATAAGGCCTACCTTTGATGCATTAAGGGATTAATTCATTTAAACTGGTTGAGTGGGTCCAAAGAGTTAGCTAAGGGCTTGATTAATCTTCCAAAGTCTCAGTAATAGTTTGCTTTACTTTTACTTACTCCTTGCAGGGAAAGTGAGATTGAATCCAGATTATTATGAAAATCTGGTTTTAAGTGGTCGTAAAAAGTAGAATTTACTAGCAAATTAAAATCAAGATTGCAAATTCCTTCTTTTATTAGGTAGTTAAGAACAGAAATTAATTCGCATGGCTTTCTTTAACACTGCCCTTCTTTCACGACGTAGTCGTCGTACTTTGACATCATGTCTGCAAACAAAAACGAGCTTAAGCTTGCTAATTATATACTAGGAGAAAGCTTAATTAAGCTACTGCCTTAATTAATTACCTTTGTTGCACCTGCCCATGCATAATATCTGGCAACGAGTAACAGTCTGAAAAATCATGAAAATAAGTTTAGCATATGCAAAATCCCAATTTGTTTAGTACCCATCCATTTTTGAGGCAGAGAATTTTCTGAATGGTACAATCAATTTCATAATGTTTGACTTGTCCGTCCTTTTTATCCACGTAGTAAGAGAAGTACGTTTTGAGCTTTGAGCATTTCTTCCAATCTCTCTCCGTGCAATTTCCTCCCCATTCTTCCCTTATTGAGGGCGGCGGCGTGGGCTCTGCCAACGGACCTTTCACTCCCTTCCAACTAAAGTTGGATTTTGGTGAAAATTCAAAAAGTTTTTGGGTAGTAGTAAAGTTTTGTAGGGCAGATGACTGGGTAGTAACGACAGAATAATTGGAACAGGAGCCTTGATAAAATATTGATACACTGAAGAAGGAGAGAAACAAAAAAAGTTGATCTCGGAGTAACATTCTTTTGTCACGGAGTTTTTAGGTTGAAGAGAAAGTTTCTGAATTAGCATAAACTCTCAAGACATTGGGGAAGTGAAGGACGACTGGGAAATAGGACGTATGGGATGGGAAAGGAAATCAACATTATAATGTCGTCGCGTGATTAACTTAGGTGTGGTGTCCTAGCGTGACAAATGGATGAATTCTTTATCATTAATACAATAAATTTGTAGTACTGCATGGAATATGTGTTTGGTAGGTTGGCAGAGGCTAGAAAAGTTTGATAATTTATTTGCCATCATTTAATCCATGTTGTATGAATTTTGTTTATCACATTTCTTTGCAAACTTTCCTAACAAGTTGGCCTTTTATAAAATTCAATACCTAACAAAGTGTAGTACATTATAATCAAATCGATTGATAATGTAGTAAGCTCACAATAATAACAAACCTTTAGTAATAAGGTATGTAACAGGTAAAATTATATAAGTAAATCAATATCAACAATAACCACTAAAAGGTTTGGCTTGGCTAACATAAAATTTCTAAAATATTTCGTATACTAATTTTGATTATTTTTCATGATAAAAAATTGCAAAACACTAATTTTCAATAGATCGTATAGATTTTACTGGGCTTGAATTTACAGAAGAACTTGCCGAACTTGGTGACATAAGAGGCAAGTCTTTTTTGCAAACAAGAAAAACACTGTTGTATGTAAATTGTAACATTGATTTGCAATTATCAACATAAAGCGTTGGCTTTTTCAATTCTTCTTTTTCAATTATAAACCCCATTTTTAAAATTATATCTCTAAGAATGTCATAAGATGGTTCGATCGATTTTTCGTCTGCCATGTCGGCATAGTGGTACAAAAGCGGTCCAAGGTTTATCCATGTCCCTCCAAGTTTAAGACAGTAATAAATTCTTTCCAGATAAGCTGTACGAATAAATCAAATTGTATTAGAATTATCTTGTCATTTTTAAGGAAATTAGGTTTTCTCACCCAAGATATTGTTGGCACAATCAATGAAGAAGCAGGTAACGAGACAATCCCAGCTCTCTTTATGCGAAGGTGTTCCGTAAACATCCACAAAGTCTCCTCCAGTCATTGTAAAATTAGAATTCGGGGGCAACTCTGCAGGTCGAACGTCTGGGAAATATACAGGGCGTAATTGGTCCTCACGGTTTAAAATATTTGTTGTTTGATGCACCCATGGGAAGCAGTTGTACTGATTTTCTTTGTGGCACCTGAATAAAGTGCATATCATTAAATTATATTAATTATATAGCTTGGCAATTTAAAAAAAAATCTATATTACTTGTTTAGCAAGAAATTAGATGCAAACAACATGAACAGAGAAAATTCATTCCCTTCAACAGTGAAACCTTTGCAGACAAGTTCAAATGCTAGGCGTCCTAATCCAGCTCCAGGGACGAGAATTTTTATAGTACTTTGCCCATTTTCATCCCTACAAAAATTTGAAAAGAAGTTAAGCATTTAAATTACGAATTTACACAATTTAACTAGATTAAGATAACTACTTTGTGTCTCCAAATATATTTTCCACTTCCTCGATAATTGGCTTATAGCATGCATCCCTTTCCTTTTGACCATCAACAGACCAATCTCTTACAATTTGTTTAAAGACGGATTGGACCTTATCGTAATCAAAGTTTGAAGGTTCAGGTGGAGCTTGCTTCATTCTCTGTCGTTGCAACAAAACGAATTTATTAAACCACTTTTCAATATTTCCAATAATAAGTACCTTGTGTGGATAAATCTCGTCCTGGTTTTGAAATAGATGGGATTCATCTAAAATCATGAGAATGCAAAGGTTCTGATTATCCTCAATGCATTTCTTAACATTATGAAGATGTCTTCTGTAGTCGATTAGCAATCGCTGGTGCTCTTTCGACAGCGTCTTCACAAACTGCGCCGTCCCCTTCAACTTCTTCAGCACATGCTCACTGAAAATCACACAAATAAAACCGAATTTGTACTATTTTGTACATTTTACAGTTTCTTTAAAAACATCAAATTCTGTTTTCCTTACCTATAACGTTTAAACGTACTGACAACCTTGTTGTAGTGTCTTCTTTCAGCGTCCCATGCAGGGTCGTTGGCCTTACTAGCCAGTGCATTGTCGACATGGTCATCGTCAACAGGGTCCATCGACACGTCCTCGTCTTCCGCTGCAAATAGCCCTTCAGCTTCAACATCTTTCTTGATGCGTGTTATCAGTCCATTCCCGTTTTCCATGTTTTCCAAAAATACTGCAGTGGAAAATTAAAAATCTGGAAAATCGGGAGGAAATGTAAAGTTTTCGGTTGGGAATAATTTCCCGGCTTGCTGCAAGTTTACGCAACGCGAGAAGAAAGTTGCTGCAGTCTTTCGTCTGCTGGAGAAAGTCCAGCAAAATTACTGCTCAAATATTTAGTTAATTGACATTTAGTGAGTTAAGGTAAGCAGTCATTATTTTAAGACAATTTAAGGGCATGCTCCGTGATAGTGTAACTATGTAATTTAAATGCAAATTGATTTGGGAAATTTGCAATAACTTTGGATTGGGTGGGTGAAAAAAAATG
>JAQIXN010001583.1:0-16997 GCA_034698145.1 Proisotoma minuta
TTTTTTTTTGCCGGCCCTGGCCACAAAATCTGGTTGGACGAGTTTAACATTGCGAGGCACTGACAAGCACTCCAATGATTTGAGACGTGGTTGTTGTTGTGTCTCTGTGTGGTCACAGGACATGTTATAACCTGACCAGCAGTTCAACAAAAATAATATAATTACTTCAGAGAAATCCAAGGACTTGTCTTTATGTCATCTTCTTTGTGAAACTTCCGAAATGCTGAATTGACTGGAACATGTTCATACATACACATGCAGTATTATTTTTTCATCTGCAACCTTCATCACACTTTGACCTCACTGTACTGTAAAGTAGGAGTCAAAGCTTTAATTAAATTTTAATTGGACCAGTTGTATTTGACTCTTTGAGTAGTAAGGGCGTCGAGTCAAATCAGCCGTGAGTAAGTAAATTACAATTGTCAGCAAAACTGGAATGCGGTTAACATTCTTGTAAATTAAGCGGCGTTCATAGGAATAAGATAAGACTGTAAAAAGTTTGAGTTGAGTGAATGATTAAAGACGATCAGAGAAGACAAAGATGCTCTTGTGAAGAAAACGAGAGCTCGCCTTCTTATTAAATACCAGCCCATGATATATTGGACATCTGTGATATCTTGTGCGTGTGTGTGTTAAGGGAACAGTTGTTTGATTATCTAATTCCTTCAAGGAATGGCAACAAGATAAGCCAACCGTACAAGACACACATACATATATATCTATATCCTTCTAGTGCCAGTGGTACAATAAAAAACGGAAGGTGTACCCAACGACTGACGTCTTAATGCATCTTGAGCCGTGCCATTGCCTCTGGTTCGCAGAATGAATTTTGTAGATTCGGGAAGTCAGAGTTTATTATTCGCAGCATTCATCGAGTGGTGGTAGTGTGCAAAACAAAAGTGTGGCTAGGGAAAAGAGCATTTATCTTGGGAATCCTTCCCTTTTCTTTATCACATCTCATTACACGGAATTCTTCTTGTAATGAGAAACCATCGCATCAAAGGACTTATTTGCTGCACCCTCTTTAATCAAAGTATTGTACAATAATGTAAAAGCCAAGAAGAAGGCTTCATTTGGTGCTATATTATCATAGTACTCTGTGATACTATATTATTATACTCTTGTTGGTGTCATACTCATAATTTCTAAAAGAGAAAATTTTCTGGAAAAGTGAGTTGGTCAAATGGAGAAAGTTTATGGTGAAAGTTGTTGGACTGACGCTCATATTTCTGCCAATGTGGTAGTCTTGTGCTGAATTGAGGAATCGTAGTTGTATCTCATAGTTAATCCAGGGGAAAGTAAGAATAATGTTTGGAGGAGAGAAAGGGGCTAAGGAAGTGAAGGGAGCTGGTCCTCTGCCACTTCCACCTCACAAATCATATCCTAGTCAACGTCTTGTGGAGCCCTCCTTGTCCCGATGGACTCCAAATCCCGCGTCCTTGCCCCCAGCAAGAGGAGGCTCAAATTTACAGCCTCCAACTGCCAGACTCCCCCCACAAACACCCACTGTCCCACCAAGGACTCATAATTCTGACACTGATAACTGGGTTGACTTGGAAGAACTATATAGATGGCTTCAGGAACTGGAGGATACGCGAGTCCCATCAAGTGACGATGACAAGAAATGTGGTAAGGCAACCTCCGCCCTTCATGCGGACGTCTGCATGATTAATAATCTTTGTATCGGAAATTGCCTTCAGTCGAAAGTCCCAGAATTAGGTTATCAACTATAATCAACTTGTTTTCAAGTTGTGGGATGGGAAGTGGTTGTAATTGAATCAGAGACTAATTTTCTTTATGTCAAAGTCATTTTCTTTGCCCAAGCCAATATTTTACCATCAAGTGGGTTACAAAAAACACTTTAATTTTTCTTGCTCAATAATAGTCAATAATAAAACTATTATGTAGAAAATTTACGAGTTGTAAACAGTTAAATTACATGGAACTTTCAACCAAATTCTCCCCGTGTTGCAAATTGCAATTTCCTTGTACTACTTTCTCCAAAAAATATATATCGAAAGCCTGAGATGTACTTTTGCCTGAAGGGATTGAAAAAAGCTTTTTGATCCACTGGGATGCATAGCACTTTGTGCACAACAAGCCATTAAGATATTGCACCTTTCTCTTATATCGAAGTAAGCTGAACACCTTCTTCTTAAAACGATCCCTAGATAACTCTTGTTTTCCTCCCCTCCAGTAGTTGTAAGTACACGGCGGAAAACTTTCATCCAATATCCAGTTTCTAATTAAGTTACTTTGGCCAGAATTGTTTGACAAAATTATCCATCTCCTTGTATTTCGAAAAGTTAATATGCTTTCGGGTGACAAAACATTTCTCGGAAATTTAGAATAGGTTGCTTTAATTCTACCACGGAATTTTGCAACAAGGGAAAGTTAATTATTTGACAGATGACAGACGGATCTCAAAGTTGTTTTATACCAAAATGTTAAACAGAATAAACAGTTGTGCAATTTATGTGAGAGGACATTTTATGCATGTAAAATGTAGATACCTTTCTTTCCAGAAACAAGAGTATTAACTCTCTAAGAGTTTTCTGTTACAGATGTTCAAGAAAGATTTGGAATGTATAGGATGCAAAATGTTATTTGGAAATTTACTGCCTGGATCTACTCGATTCCAGAGTCTGGATAAAATAAAATATTTGCTATCTGTAGAATTTAAAGATTTTGTATACAAGAGCATTTGTGAAGTAAGAAGTAAGCGGATGGTTGATGGGATGCAGAGTGCTGGTGTCAGATTTATGAGAACCATTATTAAAGTAAGGAAGGGCTCATTACATTACGCGTCCCAATGTTCTATTACCTTCCGCTCCCTTGTGCCTCGTTACCGGGGACTTCTTGATTTTATGAGGACTTTTGTATTTCTAACCCACTTTTCTCATCATATCTCGTTACATATGGAAATTTGATCATATACACATTCAAACTAAATTTATATATACCACCACTCTTCATAATCTGATAACTATATCAAGTCACAAGTCACAAAATACCAAAAATAGGGGCAATTCCTTTGACTTTTATGTCAAGTCACGTAGTTAATTGATTCTTGAAACATGAGTTTTTGAAAGCGTTGTTGAATATATATGTTTCCCTAAAAAGTCATGTCTTTTATATGATGTTCTGCTACTTGTTTGCATTGAAATTGTGTAAACGATATTGTTTTTGAACGTGTGTTAATTTTGATTTATTATGTTTTTTGCAGGTGATATTACACAAAAAGGTTACGAGAAAAAGAAAAGTCGCATCGTGGCCCCATATATTCCAAAACAGTCTCTGGGTAAGATTAATCCTAAATTACTTTCTTATCTATTATTCTCTCTCTATTTTATGTGTTTTCCTCTTTGGAAAAGTGAATTGTCAAATGAATTAAATATGATTTAAAGTTACTAAACTAATTAGTCACTATCTATCAATTTGAGATTGTCATATTAATATTTCAAACTCTAGACGTAGAGTGAGTGCTTTTGCAGATATTAAACTTTTGAGAATCCTGAGAATCAAAGTAATTGCTCAAGGAAGCATTAAAAGAGGATTTATTTATTCAGAAAAGTTGATTACAAAATTGAGATGGGAAAAGTTTTGCCAAAAACAAAATTACAGTGTCTATCTTTTTAACCAAAGCTACTCGATTAGACAGTTCATAAAACTAAATTTTGAGGCACAAGTGAGAAAATAGAAAAGTTCCCATTGCGTATATTAATGGATCAACCTTTTTTCATTTTTAAACCATTTTCGTTTGTTTTTATATTTATTTCCAGCTCCCAAAGGAAACGAAGGCTCTGCAAGTCCAAGCACTCGAGCAAAACGAAGGGCGCATCGGCGATTAACAAGAAATGAAAGCAGATACCACTCAGGTTTGTTGAACTGTTTGATTTTGATGCAAATTTTCTGGTTGACAACTATAAACATTTCATTCTCTCATAATCTGCATGTTCGTAGGCTTGTAAAACATGATGTCAAGTCATTCACTTGCAGGTTGTGTAATTTCGATAACTTTTATGGCAGTTCTTTATAGCGGTTTGTTAATTATTGTTGCGGAAAAATCAGAGTTTGTGTAAATGACAAGATTCAAGTTTTCCTACTTATAGTTCTCTTCAAGCGACAAAATTTGATTAGCCACAGATCAGATGTTGATCAGAAATGAACTGTTTATGATAATTTTGCAGAGGTTCGTCAGGAAGCAGTTCAGCAAGCACTGGCCGCAATGTCAAGTAGACCTAAGCCATCTCTTCCAATGCCGTCCAAACGCACGTCAGTCATGGGCAGGGCACCGGACCCAGTTCAACATGAGTCAGGTGAATATATGCTCAGTAATTAATATGCATGAAGGGATGTGTGAAAGAAAATAATTGATTTCTGTCATATCGTGTAAACACATGCTACGTTTTACATTTATTAAGACACCACCAAAACATGTAACATTTCTTTCTTGAATGATTAAAACAAGTAAACCTAAAATACAGGCTGCATTACTTTTTACAACAATGATTAGGTATGGTACCTTATTTGTGTTTTTTTGTGATTGATGTCAGACAGACATTCCATGGACAGAGACAACTCTCATGGAAAGATCATTCGTCTTTTGAGACATTTATATAGCCTAATTTCTTGTGCGACTGTCTGTCTAATCCAACAATTCTCAGTGAGATTACGTTTCATTTGTGCCTGGGAAAATAGTTGTTTTGTAACTCCATATTTGAACACAATTTATATGTGTCTTTATATATGTATATCATTGCATGAGCTACGAGTAAGTAGAAAGCAAAACATTAGAGATAAGGTTTTTAAGAAATGTCTAGTGTGTCTGTATCCAGTACATTTTTAATGATCTCTCCTCTGCTAACAAATAAAAGAAGAGAGATTTTCCCTGAATGGCAATCAACCATGAGTGATATTTCTGGTAATGTGTAGGTAGCTTTAGAGAATTTCTGAGAATTTCTCGGTTTCTGGGGGAGTGGGGAAACGGATCTTTTTGACAGTTGAGTGACACATTTGAAAACAGGATGAGATAGCTATAGGAAATAATGCCAACATCTTATCTTAATCTGTAACTTCACTTTACTAACTCTTATTTTTGGACAGTTTGTCAGAAAATGATTGGGATAGAAATATCAGGTAACTTGATTAAAACTTTATGGCCAAGGGAAAGTCCTTGATGTACATATAGTGGCCTATATAAAATTTATTATTGCAAACTCTTCATCCATTACCAAAAATCTGCCAAAGCCACAAGATTCGTATCCATCTTCTAATACATTAGACAAGGTCTAAAAGTTTATGCGGATTATTAATACCAAACTTTTATCCAGTTGTTGTGGTTTAATCACCAGTTAAGTGAAACTTTATATATGTTGGGTATTTGGAATTTATTTGGCGTGTATTAACTACTTTGTGGGATAGTGGTGCTTCCTGGACAAACATCTCTGCGAGGTTGCGGTAGCCAAAATAATCCAAGGAGCAAGTTAGTAATTTGGCTGAATTTATCTCATGTGTGTGTCACTCTATATTTAGTGCATCTAAACTAAAATTGCAACACATATACATACACAGTAATAAGTTGTCTGCAATAACATGATAAGACTTGTTGCTGAGCTTATATGGCACCTTCCAATAAATGGATTTAATAATAATTTTCTGGTTTCTACAAGACTTTTTGTTTGGCAAAGTGTTTGCTTACTACACACATAAATACGTATATACTTGATAAATGGATTTTATCCATTAATACAAGTTTTAATGACTGTGTAAATTCCCCAGATCTGTGCATCAAAGTAAATTACTCGTACAGCGTACTCACCTCATGCAGTTTGTTAGATCTTTGTTAAACACAGGAAATGTCATTCTCAACCTCAACCAAATCCCATATCGGTCTGCATTGCGATAAACCAATTCAATAAGTGTTTTTGTGGACTAGTATATTCTATACCGTAGTTTATCGCGTTTCTTTTCTTAGTGGCTCAATTCGTTTTGTTGGTATTTGTGATATAGATTCTAGTACGGACGATGACAGTTTAGGAAATGACGAAGGTGACCTGGATGACCAAGATTCTGAGACGCCACCATCAGGGGATCGTGACAAAAACGCTCCCCAACAACTGGTAATTCACTCGGATAGTAGTAGTGCAGGATCCACAAGAGAAACGCCTCCAATGCCTCGTCCACCCAAACTCCCTGAAAGGAATCGGTATGTGAAAGTGATGACATTTTTTTGTGATGACATAAAAAAAGTGAATTCTAAGGAATGTTTTTATTGCTTTGCACAGCGTGTCAAATGGATCTTCTGGACCAGCCTTGACCTACTCAAATTTAGGGAACTTGGCAGGAGGAAATCTCCAATGGGAAGAACCACGTCCAGTGGTACAAACTTCCGTTGTTGAACATCGCAGTAACAGAGAAGAGCAGAGAAAACCACAAACAACACCTTCAGAACAACAATCTTACCAGCAACAAATCCACAGAAGTGGTCGACCTGAAGAGCTAACTAATTTAGTAGAGGCCATGAATAATCTAAGAGCACGTGAGTTCTATAAAATCCTATTAAAAGTGCCCACCGATTTATTTGCGTGAAACATTTATCATCTTTGACATCTCCTGGAAAAAGCACGGGGATATGTATGTGTGCATTGAATGAATGAATTATCTGTAATTTTCAGAGCAAACTCAACCTCCAGATGTGACATCAACTGGAAACTCTAGACGTATGGCCCCTGCCGATCGTGTAAATAGGTTTGGACAGAATCGTAGTCATTCTGCAGATCAAAGCTCAGGTATGTATGTATATATATATATCCATCGTACCACATTCAAAGAATCGCCTATTTTTAGCCGTTTTCACATTGGTATTAAAAATGATTTAGGAACTCTGACGGGAACTGGACGATGGAAAGTGTCTGCTAAAATTCAACAACTTCTTAATACGCTCAAACGTCCAAAACGACGTCCATTGCCAGAGTTCTATGAAGATGATGATATTGAGTTGGAAATTGCAGCAAAAAACAAAGACCCAAACAGTCCTAAACCGGAAGGCAGTGTCATGTCCCCTGCTTTAGGAGAGCAGCTTGTGGTAATTCAGAGTGATAGTTTGATTCTTCAAAGAAAAACAAGATATTTTTATATATATAATCTGTATTGCATTTTATGTTAGATTCCATCTGGTCTCCCACGAAATCTTGAGGCAGCAGTTCAACGATATGGATCGGCCACATTTAAAGCCCCAGTCGCCACTGTGTTGGATCCTAATGGGAAGCTCACAATTACACTCACTTATGGTAGGAATATCACTTTTTTTATTTTTTGGCAATGTTTAACTCATAAATGTTTTACAGGAAAACTACTAAGCCGATCCCACAAAGTTGCATTCGCGTTGCTCAATAAAACTGGCAATCGGGGAGAAAGTATTGTCAAAACTGGCGATAGAGTTGCATTAGTCTATCCAAATAATGATCCAATCAACTTCATGTGTGCTTTCTACGGCTGTCTATTTGCTGGCATTGTTCCGGTACCTATCGAAGTACCACTCACGCGAAGGGATGCCGGATCTCAACAAATTGGCTTTCTTTTGGGCAGTTGCAATGTTTCAGTAGCATTGACTTCTGAAGCTTGTCTTAAAGGTCTTCCAAAATCTTCTGCTGCAGCAAACGGAGAAATTATCGCCTTTAAAGGTTGGCCAAAGTTAAATTGGGTAGTTACAGAACATCTTGGGAAATGTCCAAGAGATTGGACTCCATCCCCACGCGTAACAGATGATACACCAGCTTATACTGAAGTAATTATTAAAATTATTACTTGTATTGCATTAAAGGTTATAAAATAAACCCTGTTTATTTACTTAAAAAAAATCAGTATACAAATGACCGAGATGGATCTGTGATGGGTGTAACTGTCAATAGAGGAGCAATGCTGGCCCACTCTCGCAGCCTTACAACCGCCTGCAATTATACTGAAGGCGAAGTGATGGTTTGCGTCTTGGACTTTAAAAGAGAAGTTGGTCTATGGCACAGCATTCTTACGTCTGTATTTAATGGGATGCATGTCATCTTTATACCTTATGCACTGATGAAAGTCAATCCAGCATCTTGGATGCAAATGATTACTAAATATAGAGGTAGAGATTATCACAATCTTTTGTTATTTATTTTTAATTATGTTTTTAAATATCAATAACGCAGCAAGCATAGCAATCGTCAAGTCCAGAGATTTACATTGGGGGCTACTGGCTACAAGAGATCATCGTGACATCAGCTTAGCATCACTTAGGCTTCTTATAGTATCCGACGGATCTAATCCCTGGAGTTTAAGCAGCACAGATCAATTCTTGTCCGTTTTCCAAAACAAAGGTTTGAGACCTGATGCTATTTGTCCTTGTGCTTCAAGCTCGGAAGCTTTAACCGTGTCACTACGGAGGTATTTTTTTTTTTATACAAAATGATATATTTTGAGGGAATAATACACGTTCATAAATCATCAATATTATTAGACCTGGACGCGCTGGAGTGAATGCAACTGGAAGAGGAGTCCTGTCGAGTATGTCAATAAATGTTTATTTGAACGCTATCTTGCTTTCAATAAATAATAATAACAAATGTTTTTTTATTAGTGCAAGGCCTAAGTTATGGAGTTGTTAGAGTTGACCAGGAAAATTCTTTAACGTCACTTACCCTTCAAGATTGTGGCCAGGTTATGCCAGGAGCTGTAATTGTTGTCGTTCGAATGGATGGACCACCGAATCTTTGTAAAACTGATGAAGTAGGAGAGATTTGTATTAGCAGCTCTGCAACTGGGTCTCAATATTGGGGTCTTCAAGGATTATCCAATCAAACATTTAAAGTTCAACCCTTGCAAGCAGATGGAACGACAATAAACGAATCGGAATATGTTCGTAGTGGTTTATTGGGATTTTTGGGGCCTGTAAGATTTATACTTTTATACAAAGAAAAAAATAATGGGATGCGTTCAATATGATGACATTTTTAAAGGGTGGTTTGGTGTTTGTTTGCGGATCTCGATGCGGTTTGATGAGTATAAGTGGCCGGAAGCATAATGCTGATGACATCATTGCTACTGTTTTAGCTGTTGAGCCCATGAAGTTTATTTACCGTGGACGAATTTCTGTGTTTAGCATCAAAGTTTTAAGGGACGAAAGGATCTGTGTTGTAGCAGAACAAAGACCTGACTGTAGCGAAGAAGAGGTAGTACTTTAGATAATTAGGAAACAACGCTGAATATGGAATAATTTTTTGTTTTTGTAATTATAGAGTTTTCAATGGATGTCACGAGTCCTTCAAGCTGTTGACTCAATTCACCAAGTGGGTATTTATTGTTTGGTTTTGGTGAATCCTAATTGCCTCCCAAAGACTCCACTTGGAGGAATTCATTTGTCAGAGGTATAATTTTTTTTTAGAAAAAAAATATTTATTTAATAAAAAGAATATTTTATTATTAGCCGTTATTATTATTATTCATGTTCGCATTTATATTTACAGACAAAAAGAAGATTTTTGGATGGTACTCTTCACCCTGCTAATGTTCTTTTATGCCCTCACACTTGTGTTACCAATCTTCCTAAACCAAGAGAAATTCATTCCGACGTTGGGCCTGCGAGTGTGATGGTCGGCAATATTGTGCAAGGCAATCGGTTAGCTTCCGCTCAAGGAAGAGATTTAGGGGTTGTGGATGAAGACTCGGACACAGCCAAAAAGTATCAGTTTATCTCAGAAATATTAAAATGGCGATCAACATCGACAGCAGACCATGTTATTTTTACTCTACTCAACTCAAAGGGGACAGTTTCAACCACAATGACTTGTTCCCAACTACATAAACGAGCAGAAAGAGTGGCGTGTCTTCTTTTGGATAGAGCCAAATGCAACACTGGAGATAATGTTGCATTAGTGTTCCCTCCTGGTCTGGATCTCATTGCGGCCTTTTATGGATGTCTTTATGCTGGTACGCTTAAGTGAATTTTTTGTTGATTCGTTTTAATTTGTCTTGTCTATAGGCGTCGTGCCTGTTACCGTAAGGCCTCCTCATCCTCAAAATTTACAAACGACGTTACCAACTGTAAGAATGATTGCTGAAGTTAGCAAATCCGTTTTGATACTATCAACGCAAAATGTTTTAAAGTTGCTAAAATCTAAGGTTAGAGTTTGATTTTATCTATTTAAAAAATACCTTTTACTAATAGTTGATTACAATTGAAATTTTTAGGAAGCAAGTAACGTCGTTGATATTAAATCTTGGCCTTTGATTTTGGACACTGATGATTTACCAAAGCGAAAGTTACCAAACATTTATCGAGCTCCTACAGCAGAAATGATTGCCTACTTGGACTTTAGTGTATCCACTACTGGAATGTTAGCCGGTATCAAGACATCCCATTCAGCCGTTACTTCACTTTGTCGATCGATGAAATTGGCATGCGAATTATATCCCTCTCGTCATGTTGCCCTTTGCCTCGATCCATATTCTGGCCTTGGATTTGGTCTTTGGGTACTTAGCTCTGTTTATTCTGGTCATCACTCCATTTTGATACCGCCTTCAGAAGTAGAAGTAAATCCTAGTCTCTGGCTGACAACTGTTAGTCAGTACAAAGTTCGCGACACTTTCTGTTCTTATGGAGTGATGGAGCTTTGTACCAAAGGTCTCGGCTCTTCGGTTAATCTCTTAAAGCAAAGGAATGTTAATCTAGCATGTGTGAGAACTTGCGTCGTTGTCGCCGAAGAAAGACCTCGAATTGGCCTGACCAACAGCTTTTCAAAATTATTTGCTCCCTTGGGATTGAGTCCAAGAGCAGTTTCAACATCATTTGGATGCCGTGTAAACATTGGATTTGCTTTACAGGTATGTAATCACATAAATTTTAATTATTTATGATTGATCTCTATGATAAATATATATTTATTGTCTCAAAATATAGGGTGCTTCCAGTCCCGAGCCTTCTACTGTATATGTTGATCTCAGAGCATTAAGAAATGACAGAGTTACTTTAGTTGAAAGAGGAGCACCGCACAGCTTGTGTCTTATGGGTAATTAACAGCTATTTTTTTAAATGAATAACAATATTTAGATAATAATAATAACAATAATATCACCAGAATCTGGAAAACTACTCCCCGGAAGTAAAGTTATTATTGCGAATCCGGAAACAAAAGGGCAATGTGGCGATTCTCATCTAGGAGAAGTATGTATATTATCAAGCGTGATTCGACTGCGTGATACTAATGGACCTCTTTAAAAATCTATATATTTTTTAAATGCAGATTTGGGTGCAGTCTCCGCATAATGCTAGTGGTTATTTTACAATTTTTGGGGATGAAAGTAGTTATGCAGATCACTTTAATGCGAGACTTGTGACTGGGAATACCGGAGATGTTTACGCAAGAACGGGCTATTTAGGATTTTTAAGAAGAACGGAAAACGTACAAGCTGATGGAGGTATTATATTTATTTTAAACAAAATAACATGATTAGTAAAACTTCAATGTTTTCTGATAGAATTACATGATGCTGTTTTTGTGGTTGGAGCCTTGGATGAAACTATTATGCTTCGAGGGATGCGATACCACCCTATCGACGTTGAAAATAGCATTCTGAGGTGCCATAAAAAGATATCTGAATGGTATGCTAAATGTTTTTAAAGAAATTTTGCATTTTTAACAATTACAGTTTTTAAATAACTTTCTTTTCTTTTTTGCAGTGCCGTTTTTACTTGGACTAACTTATTGGTAGTTGTGGTAGAGCTGGAAGGAAGTGAGAGTGAAGCTCTGGATTTAGTTCCATTAGTAACAAATTGTGTGTTAGAAGAGCACTTTTTAATAGTGGGTGTGGTTGTTGTAGTCGATCCTGGAGTAGTTCCAATAAACTCTCGCGGAGAGAAGCAAAGAATGCATCTACGTGACGGGTTTCTTGCTGACCAGCTTGACCCTATTTTTGTTGCTTATAATATGTAATTGTGAAAGCATTTATTTCTTCCCTTGTAAATGGTTGAATCGTTATTTTATTATTACTATGTGCAGCTAAAAAGGTTGATTGATGCTAATTGCTGAAACTAATTTGCTGGAGCTTAAATATCAGAATGATTGTAAAGGAAATGCCATCATTTTTGTATATGGCTCGTGAGTCAAATTTTGTTTACCGAGAACTGTTTTTGATGTTACTTTGATCTTTATTTCCTGTGATGCGCTTCCTTCTTCCAAAAAATGAAACCTCGAGACTTTTTTTCTTTGTTTTCCAAATCTTTCCAATGAACAAACTGTTCATATTATAAGTTTGTATAAGACTGCTTAGTCATAGTATTATTATTTACAAAATTACAATCGCTTGCACTGTTTAAACAATCACATACAAACATGCCGAAGATATTATCAGTCAAGAAGCAGTTAACTTTAGTCATTTGATTCAGTAATTTTTGTATCCAAACATTGATCTTATTATAAAGTTTGATCCTACCAAAAGATTACCAATTTTACAAGTTGACGTGTTCTTACATACACAATAATTATTAAGCTTTTCAAATTTGTAAAGAAGCACAGAATAATAAAAATTGTTCGCTGTAAGTACGAGTACAAAAGACAAGAAGATTTTTACAAGTTGTTTAACAAAAAGTATATACCATTATTAGTTGCAATTGGCTCTTAATAATTAAATAAATTAGCTAGGCCAGTGCCATGTTAAAATTCAGTCAGTTAGTTATTATAATTTGTGCTCAAGTTTTGTAACGCTATAGTTGTGAAGTCGTTATCATCAACCGCTTATTTTTTTCTAATACCCCTCTGTAACCCAGAGTATAGGTGGTATTCAATATTGATGTTATTTAATTAGTAATCTACTTTGATTTTGATAAAAATATATGTTTTGTTGCAAAAATAGACAAAGGAAAAAATATATGTATCAGTTTATATTTATGTAGATCACAGTCATTTTGTGTCAAGTTCTTCACAGAGCCATTTTACACGTAGAATATAACAGTTATTTAAAAGAAACTAGACATTAGGTGAAAGTCAATGCCTGTTATTTATGTCAGCCATTCAATTGCGGTGACTGTTCCATTTTTAACAATAATCTTTGTAATTTATTAAAAAAAACATAATGACCGAATGTAGTCAAACAATTATTGTTGTATTCAACTAATTAATATAAGTGACTATATGATTAATTATTATGTATTGACTTTATAAAATAATAATAATAAACGCACAGTAAAAGTGCACTGGATGAATGTTATTCTCACAATCGTTATTTATTGATGCGTGCAGAAATTAGAACACACGACATATACATATTATTCAATACTTCTATATTTATTTGACCAGATTTGTTTACGAAATGGAGAGAATGTTTTTTGGTTACATGTTTTGTTTCATCACGCTAACAGTGAAAGTGATGATGATGACGAGGAGATTACAATTTTGTCTCAATGCGGTGACTCCTGATTCTTTGCTGTTTCCGGGCTTCGTTTGGGGTTTTTTCTCTCTTGTTGTCGAAGATAAGCCTGCAGTTTGCGGATTTTTCTCTGATATTGGTTTTGTAGATGTTGTTGGTTTTTTCCCACTTCCACCGGATGCTGGCCTTTGATCGAGTTGAAACTGTGATCCAAGATTTCCTCCAGATACTGAACTTTCCAATTCTGGATTTCCTGATAATGGCCCTTTGCTATTTGCTCTGTCTCCATCAATCCCAGGACAATCTGAATCCTGAAATCTTGAAGTAGCACATTGTTGACTCATAAAGGCAAGAGAATTGTCCAAAATAGCAACAGCTAAACGTGTCGAGTTATTTCCAACTCTATTACTACAACCCCCAGCAGTTTTTGTTTGAAGGCAACTCATAAACTTTTCCCGAGCACTGAAAACATAAAAATTCAATCATTATAGAGTTGAGACCTCTCTAAATTTATTTTTTTCTCTTCATGACTGACGATAACAAACCTCTCAACAAGATTTCGTGACATTACATACAGGAAATAATCAAAATACAAAGGATAATAGTAAACAAATATGAGAATTACGAATGATATATGACAAAAAAGAGAGATAATAGAGCGGTGAGAAAGCCAACACGAAACTTTCACTTTTCACTAGTCGAGTTCTCTTATTGTGGTTGCTCTCATCAAATATTCATTGCAAACTTGAGAGGTTATTGCCATGAAATGAAATGAAAGTACTTCAATTATGTGTGTTATGTTTATATTCTCATGTGAAAAGCCGAGTGGACAAATGAAACTTTCACTCGCATTAATAAAGCTCCAAAGTACTCCAAACTAATAGATTTCTATGCACCAAATCAACGTCACTCAACAAGGAAGTCGTCTGAAGAAGGGGAGATGGATGATTGGATAAGATCGATTCTTTTCAAAGTAAAAAAATATGACTCATACCAACAAACTCTTTTTAGTGATGTGCTTTCTGAAACGTGGTCGATTAAAAACTTGTATTGCTTCCCACAAAATTTCTCCTGTGTTGAAATCTTTTTGACGCAAGGTGCATGGGCCAAGTATTCTATATCAAAATTTAGTTAGCAAATAGAAAACAGTTTTAGAAACAGAAAACAGAAAAAGTTACCATTCTGATTGTCAGTATTTTTGCAGAGACTTTCCATAGCTGAAAGCGGATCCTTCATTTTTCTATCAAATTCCAAACGTTGGAAAGGAGTCATACCTTAAAAACAAGAAATCATACTTTTATGAATATGTAAAGTTTGCATGTGAAATGGTGAAAGCTTGCGTTACTTACATCGCTTTGTGTAATCATTTACACAGCTAGTCAACTCTGTCCAAATGCTAGAAATACAAAAGTAAATAGTTGTAGTGGTACATTTGTTGTGATTTCAATTATATGCTAATGGATGCGTTATTACCTGCAAACTTGATTAACTGCTTTTG
The DNA here is from genome assembly GCA_034698145.1 of Proisotoma minuta. Lineage (NCBI taxonomy): Eukaryota > Metazoa > Arthropoda > Collembola > Entomobryomorpha > Isotomidae > Proisotoma > Proisotoma minuta. Next base: position 14,903 of record JAQIXN010001583.1, read on the forward strand.
GGGTGTCTGAAACATATCATAAATACACATCATAAGTGACGGATCCATGCATGAAAGCAATTTCAATTGATTTTATCTGCGCATAAACATATAATTGCTTCTTTATACCTGGAACAACCAAGTCTGAATTTCTTAGCAAAGGTTCAGCATTTTCAGCACACTCACGGAGCTTTTGTTCGTCACAGGATCCTGGAGAAATTGCTGGAGTCCCTGCGGAGAAATCATGGGGAAAATTAGCTTTCTTTCTCCTTGAGTTAATTACAGAGCGAGGTCGAGGATCAAAAGCCCATAAGCCACCACCTTCGTCTTTTTCAGTCTATTCATTCAATAATCCCATTATTTCTTGAGAGGGATTGACTCCATGTCATTAAATATACTTATGACTTGTCATCTTGACAAAGCTATATTTTCTAATAAATTTACTCTATGTGTATTTGAACCCAACACAACCTATATTTTTTGATATGTTGTACTATATAAGTAATACCTTCTCAAATTTCCTGGTTTTAATTCCTGTCGTACTACACATTTCAATGGAAATTTTAAGAGACTTGTAATAAATCGCCATTCCAGGGCAATGCCCCCAACTCAGCCCCTGTGATTATTAATGAGCCATTTGTAGCAATTACTGAACGCATTATGTATGTATTTATGTAATCTGTAAATACTCGAGACCTAAAATCAAAAGTCAAGAAAAGGAAGTCAACTGGTTTCCCTTCCAATATCTTTGCAAACCCAGCCAAACTTCCACTTAGACTTTTATAGTTGTAGATTTATGGGAAATTTAAGTGATGATTGAGAAATCGCGTGCTTTCTCAAAACAAATGATTCCAGTGAAATACATATAATATAAAACATGAACTATATGGTGAGTCAATGTTCGTGTCATTCGTAAATTTTTGTCAACTTATTCGATTCTTTTTATTTGTCCAGTGACATGCTTATTTCACTTTCCTTTCTCAGCACTGCAGTGTTTTTACTACTTATTTGCCAAGTTTTATTCATGCCTTCTTTCATTCATGTTAAACTAAATAGATAATTGCTAAATGAGAACAAAATGAGACATTTATGTATTGATCATTATTTGGTTGTCTCAGCTAAAAGTTTCAAAGTCATGCGTGCTTAACAATGCCAAAACAGTTAACGCATTTAATTCCACTTAACAAATTCAGAGACCAGCTTCTGACCTACATTAATTTTTAAAAGTTTTCATTTTGTATGAAAATAGGCATTTTTACAAGCTTTCCACTTCGTTGGGTGGTTATGCGAAACATGTAGCAAGTTACCGTCAACCGTAATAAGATGTCATAATCCTTATATATTTTTGTCTTAATTTTAATCTATTATTCAGTTCGTCACCTTGCTTAATTAGCTAACGGAAAACAATATGAATGGATGTGTACAACGAACTGTTTGTGTTTTGCATCTTGTGGACTTCTTAATACTGGCGTAATTAGGGCGTGATAACTTGCAAAAAAAAACCACACCCTCTGAAAGATTCTCACATACAGTGAATAATAATTATAAGCCATTTATTAACCTTCAAATGTGAGAAAATAGGGCTTCAATCAAAAGTATGAAAATTCATATTGTTGTTCAAATATCTAAGCAAAAAAAAACTTACCTGAAGACGTATGCAATATGACAAAGAGAAAATACAATATTTCAATTGCTCGAAACATGGCTTCAGGTAATCCGAATGTTGAAATTTACATTATATTTTTTGTATTTGCAACTGCACAAAATCTCTTGACAAGAAACTTTCAGTCTATGTAAAATTCATAAAGAAAGTTTAATCTCTTGAAATCTCAAAGTAATGTAAGAAGTGTTGGTGCACACGACGCTGAAGCGTATCCTCGACTAAGCAGTGACTAGGTCAGCTCACTCCTAATATCAGGGAACTCAACTATTTACGGTGGACTCCACATGCACGCGATTTTGTCATACGAAACTCTAACCCCACGAAACCAAGTCGGGGGATGCAGAGCTCTTTTTAAATGCGTTGTTTATATTATAGGTAATAAGCTAATCTGATTCTATGCGTTCGGTTTCAAATTGAAAATTTCAATGCGCTTCAGAACTTGCCGACAATTGG
>JAQIXN010001584.1:0-16994 GCA_034698145.1 Proisotoma minuta
CTCAGTGAGACTTTTTTGGGACCTGAGCAAAACGCATACTTAGGCGAAGCCGTAACCATGGCCACTTTTGATTTTTTGAAGGCTAGGGTTACATTTTGCCTCACCTAAGAAAAACATGATGACACAGCACAATGACATAATTATCGGAGAAAAACGATGACATCATTTCGCTCTTTTGCAGGACGCAGAATGAGTGGGACTAATTTAATAGCTATCAACAAATTCATCCAAATACAACTCCATAGGCATTTTTTTACTTCCAGCCTACTCTTTGGTGTATTGCAATTGCATAGGACACACATACCTGAATTAATTAGCACTCTCTATTCATAACATACATATAGACCTTCTTCCACTGCATTCATGTTAAACCTAAACTTAACTTTTACAATTTAATATAAGCCTTCACTTATTATACCGCTGTGTGCAGATGATTTTGTTAATTTAGATTTTTAACAAAATGTTTTCAAATATTAAAAATGAGCTCATCGACACAGTTTTGGACAAAGTCGCAGAGGTAAGCAACCATCTAAATATAAATTGTTTATGGTTCAAAATGATAATTTTATTATTTTGCAGAAAGTAGACGAGATCACCGGTGGCCAAATAAAGCTAGACTTTGATCCGTCCGGAATTTTAAAACTTAATGGAAACCAATATGTTGATAATATAATGACAAAGCTGAATAACTCTTTAGAAGAGAAGAAATTGACAGATTTTAGTTTGCCCTCACAATCATTCGATTTCGAAAAAGCTATAGCTTGTGGAATAATTTTGCCTGGTCAAGCCAATTTGAGCCAAGGGCTGCTCTCAGGGCTAGCATCATTTTGTAGGATGGAGGATACAAAGCTGGAATTTAATGTGGGTATTGAGAATTGTTGCATAATCAATTTTACAAATTGTATATTTTGATTTTGATAGATTCGTAGTGATCCTTTGGTAACTGCAGCTGCATCAATCGGTATTAAAAGGGCTGCTGTGGACTATGCCTTAAATCTTGGCATGTTTTGCTATTCTCAAGACGCTGGAATCGCTGGAATTTTATCGGATGTCCGGGTTGAAATCGAGCTTGTAATTGGCCGAGATTTTCGCATAAACTTGAATAAATTTGGGATTAAGTATGATTCAAAGTTGGATCTCCATTTTGAGGGATTAGAACCATTTGACGACGTACTTTCAACTGTGGTAAATATACGTATAATAACAAATTGAAGTTTGTCCATTTAAAAGAATATTTATTTAAATTTTATTAATATTATTTTTTAAATAATTTCAGATCTCTGAAGAGTTGCAAACCTCAGTCAAAGAATCAGCGACAGAATATTTAAGAGAAAAGGTGAAAAATACTTTAGAAGAATTGGCTAAAGAATATCAAATTGAGTTGTAGTAGACAGTATTATTTGTTGTTTCTAATTTCTGTGATACTTAATTAATTTCGTATTTGTCACAAATTGTTATTGTTTACCGTTTTAAAACGAAATAAATTGTTAAGAATGAAGATTCTAGACTCCTAAAGCATATAAAATTTGAGTAGCTCTGCTCATGCTGTATGTGCTTCTTTTGTAAAGCATAATTTCCAACGTTTTATCCAGAATAACGCTCGTAGTCTTAATTTTTGTTTGTTTTTGTAGCCTAAAAAAGTGAATGCCATTAACTTCTAAATTAATTGAAATTGGGTAAAATGCCTTGATTTGTTTAATTAGCAATGGCTTTCGCACTCTTCCCATTGTTGCAGCAAGTGTGGTAAAATTATTTAATAATTTTGAGGTAGACTCACTCATGCCAGTAATTAGCGTTAGCAGAAATATCATCGTATACATAAAATATGCACTAAAAATGGGAAAAAATGGATAAACGAATGGCAATACATTTGAGTACATTGTTAAAGTTGCCACGTTCAGCGTAATCAAAAAGCCTGTATGTATAAAGGTAAAGTTATAATTATTATCATAATGACCCAATTTAATATTTTTTAAAAATTTGATGCTCACAAGTGGCAAACGTTAGAGTTGCAGCCGCGCTTCCACTTTGAACATAGTAAAACGCCATCTGAATGACTAAAAGTTGTTTGTAATATTTCAAGATACTGAAGAGTTCAACATCCTTTAATTTCTCAATGATGAGAAAAAAAGTTCTCATTGTGACCATACAAAAAATTATGGCTAGAAGCAGAATCCGAAATTGTTCATACAGACAAACGACACAAATTAAATAGCGTCCCCCATGAAAAATTATCCCATCTCCAAATATGACCCAAAAAATTGGCATTATAGAGCATAGCTTGTGGTAAACATGGATTACAGGATCGAGTTTAAACAAAATTATAAACGGTAGCGCAACCGACACAAAAACGCGGGAAAGATGGATCCAGAAATTCAATAGAACGGATAGAAAATCGAAAGATGTGCTCTCGTCTGGGCTCGATTTCTTTCTTGGTGCAATTTCTGAAAATCAATATTATGATTGATGCACATTCAATATTGTAATGAAATTATGGACACACCTTCTTCCAACTCTTGCAGTAAATCTAAGAGTTGATTTGTCACAAATATGCAATCGTCGCATCCCCTTAAAAACAAGTACCAGCAAACAGAAGAAGACAGACCAGCGGATATAAGCCAAAGAAGGAATATAAGTTTCACTGTCCCATCCACATTTCCGTCCCGATGTGTAAGAAATAAAAACCATCCGGTGAAAACAAAGCTCCCAAATGGAACTAAAGCTGGAAGAAACTGAAGCCGATTGGCAAATCGTTGTTGGGTGCGAAAGAGCCGGAAATCTTTGGGTTTTTGTTGTGCATCATTTTCTATTCGAAATTCAAATGGAAGCTTATATCTTAATGGGTACTGATCATTTTCAAACTTTTGCAGATCTGAAACACAAATGTAAAAATCCTTCGAGTGAGGCATTATGACATCAACTGACAAGGGCAGAAGGAAGCGTCGCCAATTTCTATCCAATTACTTGTTATTCCGATATGAATTTTAATAGTTGTTTTAAAATTGTAGGAAGAGATAAGCGTTCAAGGAATTTATTTTTTTGAATAAAGTCGTAAAAGACGACGATATTGATATTATACAGGAAGCAATTAACTAAATTATTGAGTATGTATGTAGAAAAACAAATAATTTAATATCGTCCAGAGTTTGCTTATTGTCTTGTAATTTTGGAACCATTCAATTGCTCGCTTTAGTATGCAAATTGTAGATGCTACTTTTTATAGCAAATCAATAATGCCATTTTTGTGCAACTATTTTCAACTAGATTTCTTAAAAATATTTTATCCTATTTTCCGTAAAACTATATAAACATGATAAATGTTCATAAAAATCTTTGTAATAACCCTCCAATTTTATTTTGAATTCCAAAAATAGAACCATTTATATCTAATGAATACAAACCTTGTACCATTGCCCACTGAATATTTATTACTGTTTAGGTATAATGAGTGGCAAAAAAACCAAGCTGATAAGCTCTTGATTTTTGTGTTCAACTGCCACATAGAATTTATTAAATCATGCTTTCATCCCATTTAGAGATCATGCTATGTGGCAGTTGAACAGCAAAAATCCCTCGAGATAAGAAACATGTTCAAAGTTTCAACATTTGATGGCCACGTCTGCAAATCATTTTGCAACTTGAATTGAATTGAATGATAACCTCCAAAGATAGCAAAACTTTGAGATTGAACTTACAGGTCACAATTTTCAGCCTCACCGCCACATGTAAATATTATACGCCAGCAAATTAATTATTCATCATGGATTTCCAGACTCAATTGATCCTCTTATCTAAACTTATATAGGTAAATGTTGGTGCCACTTATTTTTTTATATATATATATTCCCAAAAATGCACCTTAGTTTAAGTATGGCAAATTAAATGAACCATTCTTTTATGCCGTTCTTTGTAGCAAGTTGTATCAATAATAAAATTATTACTATTTTCCTTGTTTGCTCATGATATTTTTTTGTTCATTTTAGTCTTAAATTTAACTTCCTAGATAATTCTTTGATGAATGAATTGATGGAAAATTACAAACTGCCCAAACAGACGAATATTTGGGGCTTGGACTTTGATTGGCTGAGATTTGAGGAGTTCACGAAACGAATGTTTATGTGAGCATAAACAAAAACCTGAGCAGAGGGAATTGAACTGGTTGAAATGAGATCAAACAATAGGAATTGGGCCAGCAGAAAATTTCCAGTGCCACATGATACTGGATTCGAATGAGATTTTGCGATTTTGCGATTTAGCAAATAAATGATAGCTGCGTAAAAGTGTAGTCAAATATTCCAAATCACGTATTTTTCAGATGAAAGAATTTTATAATTCTTGCAAAATTATTTGGGAAATTCGTTCATTTCATTCCAGAAAATATTAAAATTTGCCAAAATAGGATTTGCCAATTAAAAATGTATCACAACGCACAATGTACATCAATTTATAATTATATAATACTATGCCTATTCATATTCTGTGTGCATTGCTCGCCCCCGGAATCAATTCCTTATGAGGTTTGTACTAATGTAATGCAATATAGTAATAATCACGCATTGGATGACTGCATGAAGGTGTCACAAAATTTTGATTTTGTTTTATATGGGAAATTCCACCAGGGTCCCATAAATAGAGACATTCGCCAAATTCAATTTTCAGTTTGCTAACAAACTTTACTAAAGAAACACAATTAAAATGGGTCCCGTTCGACATCCTGATGAAGAAGTTGCAATGCACTTTGAGCCATCCACAAATGGTCAAAGTCGCCTCTTTAAAGCCAACGGGCATTCAAATATGCTCAAAAATGGATTTAAATCAAAAGTGGACTTGGACAGCAAACAACCGAAAATCCTTCAAAACGTCCTTCATCAAATTGGTCACACTCCCATGATCAAACTTAATAGAATTCCATTGGAGGAAGGAGTGGAATGTGATATTTGTAAGTTTTCAAAGTAACAAAGCCATTGAGGCAAATTGAGACATTGATTTTCACTTTATTTTCAGTCGCAAAATGTGAGCTGTTTGCCCCCGGTGGTTCTCATAAAGATCGCATTGCCCTTAGAATGATTGAGCAGGCCGAAGCGGACGGTCGTCTAGTTCCAGGGTCCACAATTATCGAGCCCACTTCAGGGAACACCGGGATTGGTGTCGCAATGGTATGTGTGTAATAGACTACCTCCCAGTATATGAAGTACCATTTATCTTCTCCCTGACTCATTTATCTTTTGGTCCCCACAGGTAGCAGCTGTAAAAGGCTACAAATGTATTCTCGTCATGCCTGAAAAGATGAGCCAGGAAAAACATGAGACAATGGCAGCATTTGGGGCAGAGGTTGTGCGAACCCCAAAAAATGTTTTGCATACAACTGTAGCCCAACAGATTCAAAAAGAAACGCCAAATTCTATAATTTTGGATCAGGTTTGTGAAAGATTGAGACAAGCATAAAACGTTTCTTAATTAATAATATTTTATTCCATTTCTTATTTTCTAGTATGGTAATGTCAACAATCCATTGGCACATTATGAGACGACTGCAGAGGAAATTATCGAGCAATGTGACGGGAAGTTGGACATGATTGTGATGGGCGTGGGTACAGGTGGCGTAATTTCAGGAATCGGTAGAAAAATCAAAGAAAAGCTTCCTTCCTGCACTGTCGTCGGGGTTGATCCTGAAGGCTCCATTATGGCCCTTCCAGAATCAATTAATAAAACATCCACAAATTTTTGGGAAGTTGAGGGAATTGGTCATGATTGGCTTCCCGATGTTTTGGGTAAGATAATACATAATGCAATAATTATTATTTATTAGGATGGATTTTCAAATTCCCGTTTCCCTTTAATTTAGACCGTTCGGTTATTGACAAATGGGTCAAATGCAACGACAACGAAACCTTCAACATGGCTCGTCGTCTGATAAAAGAAGAAGGACTTCTTGTTGGAGGCTCTTGCGGTTCTGCTCTCGTTGGTGCCATCAAAGCAGCCAAAGAACAGGGCCTTCAAAAAGGTCAGCGAGTTGTTATCGTCCTCCCTGACTCTGTGAGAAACTACATGACCAAATTCCTAAGCGATCAATGGATGCACGAAAGAGGATTTCTCCCTGATGCCCCAGTGACACAAAACTATAGCTGGTGGAATAAAACTGCAGGTTCAATCCTGACCCCAAACGCGACCATCCCACAAATCCACAAAGACGCCACTGTGGGACAGGCTTTGTCACTGATGAGAAGCCAACGACTTGACCAAATCCCGGTCACAGATAATGAGGGAAATATCCAAGGCGTGGTCACATTAAACAATCTCTTAAAATCTCTCCCATCCACGGAAATCAAGAAGGAGAGTCCAGTCTCAAATTTCCTCTTCTCTCAGTACAAACGAGTGACGGAAAAAGACTCTCTTGGAAAGGTCAATTACATGTTGCAAGCTTCACCTTTCGTTGTTGTCTTTCAGCCAGTGCCACATGGTAAGATTCAAAATTTGCTTTAATTTTGGAACTGCAAATAAATAAATTGAATTTTTATTTGTAGTAAACGCAGAAGGGAAGAACGTAGTTCTGGAAAAATTGAGAGGAGTCATCACTTCGTTAGATTTGACGGAATTTGCTATTTTATAAAAATTATAGAATATTACTTGTAAATTGTGTAAATACATTTCGCATCTGATATTATTAGGTCTAGAAATTTTACAACTACTTAACGACATTCCCTAATTTATAAATAAAAATGTTAAACATGTATCTCAATTTGCCTCCAATACAATTTGATAGCATAGTTATAGTTTGAAAGAATTCATCATTTTTTGTTCGAAGTTATATTACATGTTATATTAAATGTTTCAAAATTAATTTTTGCTATCAATAAATAAATTACTAAAAATAAATAAATTTCCTGCTTTAATTTTATATGCAAGTTTCAACCAGGCAGTCGTGTGGAGGGGGATTAAATGTATAACTGTAGCCTGGCGAATTCGACGTATTTGTCTTTTCCGTAGGGATTTTAAAGCTGAATTTTTGAACTAAAGTTACGAGGACAAGAAAAAGAGCGTCGCGTCCAAGTCCCTCCCCAAAACATCCGCGTTTTCTAATGAAAATTAATTTAGGATAAGTATTATATTATTTTATATTTATATTATGTATTGATTTTTACCCTGCTCCAAAAATCATTATTCTGTCGCTCTTTAATTTATCAATGCTCAGTCCATTATTGGTTTTCATAAGAAATCTTTGGGGTCTAAATTTCTCTGGCTCATTCCACAATTTAGGATCCATCGAAATGCTGTAATTACTGCACAGAATTGTAGACTCCTAACAAATAATGCATTATAAATTCAGGCGGAAATTCAATGCACAATTTTATTTTACCTTCTTTATGAGGAATCCATTAATTTCAAAATCTTGTTCAGCAGATCTAGGAATAAACGACAATGTCTTAGCACATCTCAAGACTTCCAAAATTACAGCTCGAGCAAATGGCATTCTAAAATGGACACACATTATTTAAATATTTGAAATGGTTAATTTGAGTTACAAACCTTTCTTCATCAGTAACGGAAGGTTGTCTTTCTATTCCAACAACAGAATTAATTTCATTTCTTAGACGTTGTTGAACATTTTCATTTGAAGCTAGAAAATAAAGAGCAAATCCCAGATTTATGGTTAAAGGGTCAACTCCTGCCTGCATCACGTCTAAATAGGTCACGATAAATTCCTCGACTATTAAATAGTATAAATTGCAAATTGCATTAGTACAAATTAAATAAGAATTGCCAAACAAATACAAAAAAAACATATTATTTATACCATTAAAATCTAAGAGGGGAAAATCATTTCCAGGATTTTCCATTCGATTCAAAAACTCATTTAGAAAAGTTCCATTATCAATTTCCTTATTGTTATTATTATTTATATCGTTCAGAACTTCCTGAATTTTAGAAACAATTTTGTTATTTTTAGTATGATATCGAAAATAAATGAATCATATTTCTATACCCTCGCTAAATTATGAACCCCTTTTATAGAATTTGCAAGCTTCGTGTAACGGCACAATCTCGGACAAATTTCAGTTAGAATTGGGAACAAGTTATAAATTCCATATCCAGCACCGATTGACTTTGTATACTTTTGTGACGCTATTTTAAACCTTTGACCAAAGGACTCTTCATTCTCTTCATAGTCATACCTTTCTCCAGTGACAAAATGTGAGACCAGATTTATGGCAAACATCATAAAGAAATCGGGAGCAAAATGAATGTTCCCCTTAGGATGAGAATTTGACATTAGTTTTAAAATGTGTTGGCAAAGTTTTTCTGTTTCAAAATTAATGAGATTTTCAGTCGACCTCCTTTCCGTGAAACCATTTCGTTTAAAAACTTGAAGAATAAATTTCCTCATTTCCTGTTGCTTTGCTCCATATGATAAAATGAGACCTTAAAATGATTTGGTTACTAAATTTCCTCTCAAAATTATTGAGTTTTTACCAATATTTTTTCCGAAATTGCGATCTTTGAATGATACATCAACTCTTCTTCCAGAAGTTTCACTTCGCATCAATACTTCTTTTACTAATTGAGGTGAGTCTACTATTACTGCGATTAAAACTTAGAGTAATTAATTTAACTTCACAATGTACAATATTTAATAAAAAATACCTAAATTACAGCTTCCCAATTTCAGCTTTACTAAATTTCCATATTTCTGGCAGTATTCTCGAAATAAAAGAACATCTGCCGTGAACAAGCAACGATAGATCACTTGATGAAGATTTCCTAAAAATGGTAATGGCTTGGGACCTGTGTAATTTTATGAGAAATTGTAATTTTCAATATACAAAAATTTCAATTTTTTAATACCTGGAGGCGTTTGAGTTTTTGTGTGGCCACTTTTCAATTTCCACAAGAAATAAACAATGCAAAATAGAACACACAATACTATGGACATTTTAAAAAGTCTATATCAGATTGTCAGTACTTGAAACGATTTAAAAATAAATATGCAAAAATTCTAGATTTAGCATCAAAATGTGAAACTTTAAATTACTCCCAAGAAAGGATTTGGAAGAAATTCTTATTCTTATGCAAAAAAGTGAAGCAATGGAATTTTATCAAATAGTTAAAGTTTAATGTTGAGCAAATTGCGGTAGGTTATGGTCACTCTTATCAACTTCTTAAGAAGTTAGTTTGCATATGTGAATATCAATGAGCTTTTGCTTTTATACCCAAAAAAAGTTTATAATTTTATGTACGTGCGAGATGAGGTTATCATTGGAAGATCATTTTTCATACTAAAAAAACTTTTGGAAGATTTCAATGTGTCTATTTATTTCGCTCAATATACGTAAGTTGAGTTTTATTTTGCATTTTTTCCAACATTTGTAAGAACTGAGTCATAATTGCAAAAGTTAAACTTCTTTCATACTGGTTCTTTTTTATCATTGCCCTTGAAGGATCATTTTTCATACTGGTTCTTTCTTGTTTACAATATCCAACGGTTAAAGGGAATAAAATTTCAGAATTTCGGCCTTCAATTCACACATTCGTTCCATTTACTTATCAATTTTTCCAAATGCAAATTTGGAATACCCGAAAACCTTTGTGCAATTTAAATATCTGATTTGTTAGGGTTAAATCTTACATTTAATCTCTTTGTACATTTTGTGAAAATCGATAATTATAATTGACTGAAATGTATTATTTCACAATATCATTACTAACTGACGTCAATTTTAATCTTATTAAGAAATTCAACTTCCTAGAAAAGTCCAAAAATAATAAGCGTTCTTGAACTGAATCAATGGAAAAGAAGAGTGTTTTTAGCCCGAGTCAGGGCTTATGTAACCATCGTGTCTGTCTGTCTGTCTGTCTGTCTGTCTGTCCGAAACACGATAGCGGCCAAACGGCTCAACCAATGGTCCCTAAATTTTGCACATGTGTTTATGGGGTCAATTTAGGAATCGAGTTCGAAGATGGGCGAAATCGGTCAACCCGTTTGAAAATGGTGGGGGTTGGAAAATTTTCAAAATTGGTAAAATATAAAAAGGGTATAATTCGGCCGAATTTGGCTGAAAATGGTTTAGAACGATGCTTTAGGTCGATAAATATTTATTCAAACCGATTTTATGAAAGCATATTCAGACCGGACTACGAAATCGCAAAAAATGTGGTATGGCAACAAAAAATATTTTTTCATCCCATACAATTTTTATGGACGTAAAACATGTTTTGAGATGATGATTCCTTTCAAAGAGATACAATTCCCTGACTCGGGCTACATGTACACTGCTCGATGCTCTGAAGGTTTTTATATAAGAATCAACATTTGACCATGTTGTTTGTAAAATTTCCAAGTATTTTTTAGATACATGTTTTGTGCATTTTTGTGAAACATTATTATTCTGTTTGTGTCTTGCTCTTTTTCAATGCGATTTTTTTTAACCTTACCCATAACTGATAACCAACTTCCATACATCACTGGAAAGCTAATGATATGTACTTTAGGAAAATAAAAACGAATTTGAAATTTTTTTGGATTCTGCTGCAAAATATTACTTTGCGCGGCCAATCCAGGTACTTCACGTCCATTCTTTAGAAACAAATTATTGAGTCATTGCTTTAACAAATTATAAACAAATTGTAAATTTTTGCGTTAAAAAATGCCAAAATTGTTTACAGCATCTGATTAACATAACAGACAAACGGACAGACAGACAGAACCAGAAATTATTAGTTGCATAAGTAGATAAAGATAAGAACTTGTCATTTATTCATTTATCTCCAAAAGGTTAAACTTAAATTTAAGCAATATCTAATCTCAAACTCTGCACGAGTGTCGATAATTTGTTGTTTACGTTTTAATCCTCTCAACTTTACTAAAGAACCTTTTACACTTCTTTCTTTTTAGCCACAACAATTAATTGGAGTAGAAGTTGTAAAAATAATTTTAGAAGACTAAACAATTTTATGGTTATTTGAGTTTAGACGTGAAGCAAAGCCAAATTAGATTCAATGTGGAGCAAAATAACTGAAAACAATTAATTGTTAATGGGCATATGAAAAGAGATTTTCAAAATCATTTTTTATCAATACAATTTACTTTTAAAACCAAAAAAAATGGGCTAAAATAAACCCCCGAAACAATTCTGCAAATTTTACAATAAAATTTCTTAAAATTATTTTTCATGTGCCGTCACATTTTATTAATGTCATCTTTATATTTTGATATTCTATTCAAATTTTCTAAATTATTTCAGATTTCAATTTTAAATAATTTTGTATTGTATTTTCTTTGTATTGTCAGCACTTTAAAAATTCTTAAACGTGACCAAGAATTTTATTTTTTGAATGTTCCTAATATTTTCCGACTAATTTAAAAAAAAATCTTCTAAATTACTCCACATCTTTGTTGTTTATCCAATTATTTAGACCCCATCAAATTAGCAGATATGTAAACAATTTTTCATTTTAAAATTACAAAATCCAACGCAAAGCAGTTGAATCTTCATTTAAAATTAATTTCTGGCACTAATTAGCTCCCTCATTATCACCAACTCCCAACTTCCTCCATCAAAGTGATAAGAAGTTGTGGTTGCTGTGGTTATCTAATTATGCAACTTGTGGGAGTTGCTCCTTTCTTATAAAAGTTCAAAGTTGTACCGGAAATCTGGACAGAGAAAGGATATTGCTGTCTTGGGATCAGAAATTTAATAAAATATTGTAGAATGGATGTAATGAAGTTGTGAAACAATTATTAAATCAGGAAAAGGCTTACAATTAGATCGTCTTGCATTTCAAATTTGTGATTCTGATCAAATTTTATTTTGATATAAAATTTTAGGCAGGTTTTGACATTTTTTGACCATTCTAAGACATTTTAAATTCAATTTTGAGCCGTTTACCACTTTTCCCAAAAAAAATCCAATAGTAGCAAATTTAACCTCTAGTTCCATTCAAAATGTTGGCACCGTATTTTATTTTAATACAGATTGCTCCCAAATTTGAACTTGAATTTGTGCGGAAAATTATATATTTTAGTATCCGAAAAAAGAAACCCAAAAAGTTGTCGCAAGTTTGACCGACAGACAGAAAGATAGACAGACGAAGTGTTCATTTGCATTTATCGTAGATAAGTTGCTTTGCATACAACGAGTTAATATTAAGTGATAAAAGAGACAAACGTTGGGTACAACAGGATATGAACAAATTCCAAGAATTTGTTCTTAATTTATTCTAATGGAACAAATGTTTCCGCTCTTTAGTTCTTGCCTCTTTGTAATTATTTGTAACGAATTGACTCATAAAGAAAGTGTTTGGGTTGAATTCGATTCAAGTTGGGTGGCTGGCTTTATTTACATACAGGGTGGCAAAAAAATTAATAAATGTTTTTTCTCCAAATAAATAAAAAATAGCAATTTAAAGCCAGACTCCTATTCAATATTTTACTAATTAGCAACTTTTTGGCGGACAAATGACTGTCTAAATGATATTTGTATTTTAAAGAAAATTCTTATTTCTAGGTATCAAAAAATTTAAAATTAACCAGCAAATTACTTATGTATGCTTTTATTCCCAAACCTAAATTTTTAAATTACCAATGAAGAGAAGAAAATTCAAATTTCAGCTGTAATTTAGGAGTTTTAAAGAAAAATTTAAGGACATCATTTTTTTACAAGTGCCCATTCATATTTTATAAGAATAGCCAATCGGAATTTTCAATTTGAAAATATAAAACAGTGTTTCTTAATTGTTTTTGTTTCCAAGTTACTAAAAAAATAATTTATAGAAACATTGATTGACTTTCATTTGATGGGCACCCTGAATAAATTTAATGTGCTTATTATTTATTTGGCTTTGGTTAAATATTAAATTTTATGACTTCATCCGAAAAGAGTGGTCATTAGAAATTAAGTTTCGCTTTGTTTACTCTTATTTTGTTTTTCTGCTCTTCCCAAGTTATAAATAATTTTTGCATTGTTAGCTTTTAACTTGCGAAATTAAAATTGGTTTTATTAATTTTAAAATTGTCCACTCTTTCAAAAATTTCCAACGTAAAAACATTTTTAGTTTGAAGCTTAACCATTATAAGAAAGTTTAATACTTACACTCTCATTTTTTCCAACCAAACGAAGGTCATAAAAATCAGACAATTAACAAAATGCTGGGCACGCTTAATTAGACGAGACAAACGCCTATTGTACAAGTTTGAAGTTTCCTATTTCAAGTTTACATTAAAATATCGAGTAGAAATTGTGCTCTGCTTGTCAGCAGTTTATTTTGTGCGTAATTCGGTCACGGAAGCCTTAAAAAAAGCTTTAAAGTTTAGCTGCTATTATATTTCAACAAAGGCACACTTTAATTTAAATGTTGAAGCAGCAGTTGCGCTGAAATTTGATAACTTCACGTTAAAGGAAAGGGAAAATAATTTTTATTGTGTGTCCTAAATTTAATTACGCAGCTGGCACCATGGATTTTTATTTAAATACTGCTTTAATTTTGGGGGATTATTATATTTTTCACGGATTTGTTTTAAAATTTGAAGAATTATGTCATTAATTTTGGATAGTAATTGGAACAAATGAACAAAATTTGGGGACAATTTGAGAAGATTTTTGAAAAAAAAAATCGGTTGCCAATTTGATACTTTCTCAAAATTAATCCCGAGCTCAGACTACTCATAAATTAGTAGAATTTTCTCAAAAATTAATTTTTTGAATAAATGAAGGCTCAGATTTTGTGGAAGTGGAGGGAGATCTTTATGGACCTGATTCAAGAGAATGTGTAAATTGCGGTGCAGTTCAAACTCCACTTTGGCGTCGCGATGGAACAGGTTTGGCTGAAATCACAAATTTAATAAAAAACACAAAAATTGGAATTATAACAATAAAAATTTGAGTAAATTGAACCTTAACCTAGGTCACTATCTTTGTAATGCGTGTGGTCTTTATCATAAAATGAACGGAATGAATCGGCCACTTATTAAACAACCAAAACGAACTGTGAGAATTTGTTTTGTCCCAAAATAAGCTTTTCTGCTGCTTTTCTACAATTATATTTTTATGTATATTTTTATGTATTTTATGTCTAGGTATATTTTTAGGGTGAAATTATCTTTAAAATATTAATATTTGTAGAGTTAAAGTACCAAAATATTTATATTTATCTTTTAGTTAGTTAGTTTGTAAAAAATATATTTTCCCGTCGTAAATCCGTCTTTTGTTTTATGCAGGTTCAGGGTCTTACAAAAGCAGTCGAGACGGATTTGCGACGCAGCCTAGACAAAGAGTGGTACGTAACTTTTTTTCTAGTTTTTTGTGACTTTGCATATGAAAAAGGTTTTAAAGAAAAATGTAATTTGAGCATATTTTAGCCAAAAATTCATAAAATTGTTGCATATGTAAATTTCAATTAATCTTATCGTCAGTTATTCACATTTGTAAACAGCCAAATTGAAATCATGCAGCATTTTAAGGATTTATGGAGTAAAATAAATTCTCCTTAAAATCTCTTTTCAAATGAAAAGTCGAATTTAAGATTAGATTTGATTTCTTTTAATTCCGTAGAAATTTTCTAGAAATTGGGCTATTTAAAATATTCTGTAGCACATTCTTACATTGTTAAAATTGCAAATTTTTGCTTTAATTGTTGCTTCAATCTAAATAAAATTGGACAAGCTTGATTCCTTCCTTTCCCAATTTTATTTAGGTATCTTTAACAAATATATCCTAAACTTTTCTTTAAAAATCTCCAGAATGCTCAACGCCGAGTGGGCCAACAGTGTGTAAATTGCGAAACGGAAAAAACGTCGTTATGGCGACGAAATGGTAGCGGGGAGCCTGTTTGCAATGCCTGCGGCCTCTACTTCAAATTACATGGGGTAGCTCGGCCAAAAGCCATGAAGAAGGAAAATATTCAAACAAGGAAGAGGAAAGCAAAGGGAAGTGGGAGTGGAAATGGCAGTGGGGCTAAACATGGGCAGCAGACAAGTTCAGCAGGTAATTTTTTTATTTACTATGTGCCTGCTCTGTCTGTCCGTCTGTCTGTCATTAGTCTTTGATGTGTAGATTATTTGGGCTAGGTATCCAAAGTTTTGAATTTTTATTTTATGCCTGTATGCCTGTTTACTGATATGCGAATTTCTTTTCATTTTCAGGGCTGCTAAAAAGCGTGCTAACTTCGGGTCCGATGATGAAAAACCCGGGAGTTGACGTTTATGCAAGATCTCATTACGGCGTCGCGATGTGAAGCAGTACAAAAGAAGTTACCAACTGTGAAGGCAGAACTCAACAAAAAGATTGAAAAAGTTCCTAATAGTTTAATTAATTTGAGCTTGTTGATTAATAATTAAGGGGATTTTGTTAAATATGATAATTATGATTAAATTGTGATTGTTCATATGAAAAGGGGTTTTAAAGCAATGTTGTTATACACAGATTTTGCTGTATAACTCTTAAAATTTCTTTTTAATTTGGGTAAAATTTTTAGGCGTCAAAGCTAAACTTGTGACTTTTGAGAACTTTTTTTCAAAGTTTGTAAACAATTTTACTTAAAATCCATTTTTTATGAGCAGTTACAATATTCCATTATGCATTTGTTAGCTTGTATTTAATTTTATTTGGTTAGCCATGAGTCGAGTACCCATTTAGTCAATGGATTGTAAATAAGTTGGTTAATTTTTAAAATTTAGATTTATTTAAAATTATATTCCTTTATTTAACAAATCATACGAATTAGTTAGAGCAAAGTTTAATTTTAGCATTATTAAAATTACTTTAAAAACAATACTGGAAAATGACTGGAGAGTTTATTGTTATGGATCCATGCATAATAAATTTTGTTTTTTTTCAAAATTTTTGGAATTTTATTTCAATTTATGTCAATACCAACATTTAAAACTGATTCGCATTATTCCAAAAATGCAATTTTTCTGTTTAATTCCCATAGCACAACTGCATTGCTAAACTATTGCATAGGAAAAACTTTTTCATTTCTACACCGATTTTGACGGTGTAAAGAGCAAAGTTGTGACAAATAAAAAGCTGGACAATAATTTTTATCTCGAAAAGCAGTACATGCATTAAAACTCAAGTTACACTAGAAAAAGTGCTTTTGATTTCAGTTTTAGGGCTCTAAAAGTCAAAATATTAAGATTTCATTTATGGAAAAAATTATTCAGCACAATCATAATTAACTCTGTGCGAAATTGACGCGAGCTTCGCATGCGGAAGGTTTTCGGGAGCCTAACAAATGCATACTTAGGTAATTTTTTTTCATGGTTACTAACATTACCTCACCTAAGGAAAAGAACTACGATTTGCTTGATTCAGCCCAATTTATGCTTGTTACCAGGTAAAACAGAATGACAGTATTTCGATTTTAATGTTATGAAAAGGTTATGATTTGTAAGTTTAAACGTGATTTTATTTCATTTTTCCTCCAAAAAGTAAAACCACAATAAACTTTTATAAGATGGGCTTAAAAGGTTTAAAGGTCATTTTATTTCATTTTAGTAGTTTCAGAGCTCATTGTGTAATATTTTAAGGATTTCCATGCATAGCTATTGCAAGTGGGAAGGAGTTGCATGAACAAAGGAATTAACTTAGATTCTGCCCCAGGCTTTAACACCACAAACTGCAAACTATCGTCTTTCTCTTTTAAACAACAGCTTCTCAAAAAGCCTAAATTCTATTTAAATTTATGGAAAATTATTTAAGTTGAAATAGTTTTTAGTTTTTAATTAATTCATTTGGAACTAGGGGCAATATTCCTTCTTAAAATCTCACCTGGCTAAATACGATAAAGTTCCCTCCACTTAATTTGGTATTTACAAATCAAGCTTTAAAAAAAATTTTAAAATTCCGCAAATGCTAATTTTAGACATTTTGTTTTTGGAGATTTGCAAAATCCGCATAGTTTTTGGAAAAGTTTGTGGCTATACAAATCTCAATTGGCAAATTTAAAAAATCAGGTAAAAATATACATTTTGAAAAAGAATAAATTGTAAAACATTA
>JAQIXN010001585.1:0-16994 GCA_034698145.1 Proisotoma minuta
TATCAATTGCTAACCTCAACAGAATTAATGTAACTTAATTAAAACATTGTTTAAAAAGTGGATGGTTAAGAAATAATTGGCTGATTGTTGTGTTTATTTTATAGCACATTCCAGAGTCTTTGTATCAAGTTTTCGAGAAACTCAAAACATTTGATAGGAAATTTTCAGAACTTTTGCTTCGTGTGCTGCAAAGTCCAGATGTAAGATTGGCGATATTTTTTGCCAAAACTTTTGTAAGTCATTTTCTGTTATAGATAATTTTTAAATGTCATTTTTGAACTGTAATTTATTTGATTTGTTAGAATGAAAGACATTTTGATGGAGGAGAAATGCAAGCCGAGGTAAAACTAAAAATATTTGGAACGTATTTTAATTTTAATAATTTTTTTTATGAAATTAATTATAGATTGCATCAAATTTAGCGAGAGCTTCCCATCTGACGAAGACCTTCAAAAAACAAGTCCAAGAAGCGGAAAATATCCTCTCAACAGTAGAGCAAGAAATTTATGAAAGAGTATGTGATTTTAATTCTAAACGTGATTTGAAATATTCGAAAATTATTAATAATTTTAATAACCCTATTATATGAAGGTACCAGAAACTACTATAGGGCTATCAAAAGTACAGAAAATTCACTTGCAGCAACCTCATGCTCTTCACTATGTTCCTGCTACAATTGAATTATACGTGCGTAAATAAAAACAATTAATACCTTAAAAAACAATGCAATATGTTTTTTAAAAAAAAAATATTTATAGTATGAACCGGGCATTGATAACTCAGGAGCTGGAGCGTATTCTGGCCCTTTGCTTTTTCTTCGTAATCGTCGCCGCCAAATGGAAATGACACTAGAACAGTTTGTAACCACCCACTATGGATCAGCCTTAAGTAATTATTAAATAACTATGACTTAAATTATAAAATATATCTATAATATAATGTTTATATTTGTATATAATAACTAGGCACCCTTGATGCGAGAGACTTTAGACATGAAGCAGAGATTTTGGAATCCGAAATTAACTTGGTATCTGATTTACATAGGCTATTGAGTATGGTCAGATTAATTGAACAGGGTCATGATCTCCCTGTGTCAAATCCTGGAGACCATTCCACTGGAAATTCTGTCCTTCATGCAAATTCATTAGCTAATCTTTACCAAGAGTCTATTAGCCTATTACAAAACATGCAACACGCATACTCAGGCAACTCTGAGAGGTATTTGCTTTACTATACAAGTTAAAACCCAAATGAAACATTTTTAAATACTTTTTTAAGACATGATGGATTACGCAATGGTTTGGACTCTAATTTTTCCAACACAAGACAATCGTTTGACATTCGCAACTCTTTCTATAATGATTATATTAATCCAGTCAACACCAGACCACCCACAACAGTTTTAAACTCGACTAGTTTTACTGAGAGAGCTCGACATGGATGTGATTCTCGACTTTCTGAACCTGTATTTGATCCCACTCTGGAAAACATACGAGAGGGGGGAAGAAGAGTGATTCCAAGAAGCAGATGGTTTTCTCAAGGCTTTGATCCATTGCTAAGTTTGAATTTAGATGACACGGACAGAAGTCGCCGCTGGTTAGTTGTTGAAAAAAAACGTCAATGATAACTTTGTTATTTAATATATCATGATGTTTATTAACTCTTTAAAAGGAATAATCGAACCAGTGAACTGAATAACGCTTTTGTGACCGGATCCACCAGTAATCTCATGGGAAACAGTCTTCGTAACGATTTATTGTCTTCATCTCGAAGTGCATTTCAAAGAATTCACCCACAAGCAAACATAGCTTCAAATACTCAGTAAACCATCGAAATTACTTGTTTATTTGTTGTTTATTTACTTTATTTAATTAGGTTTGATTTTAATAGGAATTCTCGTACGCGTTCTTCATCCATTACAGATTTTTTGGATTATACTTCTAATGTTGCTGAACCTAGCCACGATGTAAACTTTTAAATCATAAAATATTATTTAATCATAAAACTTAATTTATTTTTTTTCTTTCGATTGCAGTTGAACTTTGAAGTCAATGATTACAATTTTCATGAAATGCCGGCGTCGGAAACAAACTCTCAATTGTTAAGAGATTTGATTACCAAAGTGGAAGATGTACTTCAAACAGTTTCACGAAGCGAGAGTATTCTCATGGAACAAAGAAATGATTTAAGATCTCTTAATATGTCGGTCCAAGAGGTTTGCGTTTAAAAAAATTATACATTTTACATATTTTTTATTTTATTTTATTTTAGCTCCGTCAAAGCATGGGGCGAGTTCGGGATGACATTACTGTATTAAAGTGTCAGACTTCGGCATTTCCTAGATCTTTTCTCTACGAATCGAACATTCCCACAAGAAATACTAGTGATGAATTGTGGAGAAATTTGGATTCAGGAGAATCAAGAAGAACAAGCACGACTAACGAACGAATGCAAATGAATATTTCCACGTTATCAAGCACGGAACTTGGTGGTAGTCGCAGCGATATCCGAACTCCATCCCAAAACAATGAATTGCGATCAAGCAGATCTCGCCCTCAACTGGTTACTCACAGTTACCCACACCCATCTGCTAGTACTCCATTACAAAATGGGGACATGTTTGACATGCAAAACAACACGACCAACAACTCGATGCTTAACAATCAAGTTGCACCTGGAAATCGAGCTAACAATTACTGGGACAATTTCAAAAGGTTGGTTTGCCTTTTCATAATTATGATTTTAAATAAAACATTATAATTGTGTGTTTTTAGTTACTCGAGGCTTAATCTGCTATCGGAAGCAAAGCCCAATACTTCATCGGGAGTGTCTCCTTCCGGTGGTGCTACTGGAGCAGATGAACATTTGCATTTTGACACAGATGACTACTTGATTCGGAGTAGAGCATCACCTTCTATGCGAAGGGATTCAAGGTATATATATATATATTTAATTGTTTGGTCTAAACTTTTTTTTAAATGGGTTTATGATTATCAGAGGAGATCGCCCAGCCGCAAGTTCCACCATCCGTTCATCATTATCAGCTAACTTTGTTGAAAACATTGGTCAGAAAAAGAGAAATAAGGACCAGAAAAAACAATTTCAATTGCAGCAGTCTTCAAACAGTCCAATTCTCAATTCCAGTTCTTCCAACAGCAGTGCTCGTGGGTCTTTTAACGATTTGATTGCGTCAAGTAGCAGAAACAGGTCAGGCATAAAAATAATCAAAAGTGTCCAACAAATTAATAAATAATAATCTTGTACGTTTACAGCACAAACGCTAACGCTGTGAACGAACAGATTGCTCCGAATGGAAGCTCTGAAGTGAACAATGAAATTTCGGCTGTAACTGAAAGTGGCTTTGCGGCTGCTACTTCCGCACTGGATCGTTCCATCGAAGAAGCTGTAGCTCAATGCGCAGCTGTCCAATTGACCTCAATTTCTCCAGTCTCTCCATTATTCGAAGTTGGACTGGTTTCTCGAGAAGAATTTCTCCAAAGGAATAGTGGAGCAGGTTCGTCTGCCTCTGGAAATGGACGAAGTGATGATGGTGGGCCCAGCTCATCCTCTTCAAAAAAGGAACTGGAAAAGTTGCTATCTGATGATTCCTCATTTCCCCCGCCCCAAACTTTTGAAGAAGCAGGTTGGGCCTTTAGTAATTTGCACGATGACGTCCCCGCTGCAAGACCCGAGTGGCTGTGGGAACGTGGAAGACGGGAGGATGTCCCACGTCCAGAAAACGATAAAGACGAAAGTACTCCTAAAAAAGATGATACTCATTCTACTGAAGAAAATAAAGATTAATCGACCAACTATTTATTTGGTACCTTTAATTTGAATCTCTGTTTATGTATGTTGTATTGTAGATTATTATGTTAAAAAACAATCTAAAATTATTAGAAGACTGGTGTTATATCAAGTACAAAAAAAGTTGTTTAGAGTAACAGTTCAGCAAAAGTATGTACCTTGTTTTGTTTTCAATGTGCTATATCTCGTAAAAAGCGAAATACGAAAATATATTGTTTTTTTTTTATTTTGTTGTTGTTTTATTTTAATAAAGGATCAACTTTTGAAATTCAACTTTTTGATATTTATTGTTCATATTAAATGCATAGTTTTAGCTAACAATCATTTTTAGCTAGTAAGTGCGTTTTCTTTCATTCCTCAGTCTTTGGGTAAAGTAATTAATGGGTAATTAATGGTTGGAGTAAGTTTTGCTACAATTTTTTTTAGTTCTATTATGGGCATTTAGCGGCGACGTGTTCCCCCAAAACCGGAAGCAGTGCGAGTCCCTGAACTGCTTGAGCTTGAAGTGCCTCCGCTGGAAAATCCACTTGAAGAACTTCCGCCTCCAAATCCCCAAGAAGTTGATGGTCGTGGTTGGCTATAATAAGTATTTCCTGTGTACCCATATTCTCGATTCCCAGTATTGCTGTAACAAAAGGATAATTTCATTATCAATCTATAATTTAAGAAAAGAAAAACACTTTGATTACGTACTTTCTAGCTCCAAACAAATATCCTAAAAGTCCCCCAGTGGCTGCCCCTGTCCAAAACCCACCAGCAGCAGGAGCTTGACGTCTAGCACCCGCATTACACGAATCCCCAAAAGAATCATCTCCCGAATTTGGATAAAATGAAGGATTAAAACCGGGAGGTGGAGGAGCCGAGGGTCGTGGGCCTCCGCCTCCACTTGGATAATCGTCATTTGTGGTGCTGAAATCAAATTTCATTATAATGCTGATACAAATAAGTACAAAGTATATATCAAACGTTACCTGTATTGTCTATTTGCTCTGCCGTTTGGAGCAATGCAGGTTTTGTAAATAGCATAAACGATGATGACTAGAACAATTCCACAAGCAATGTTTGTGATGGCGTTTGAGCCTTTTTGGACTGGAGGAGGAATATTCCATCCGTAACCACTTTGTTGGCTTTGTTGACCACCGCCGTAGTAATTGTGTTGCTGGCTTCCTTGCTGACTCATCCCTTCCTTGGTAAGGTCCAGGGTGTACTCTAGCCCACATGATCCCTTGAGGACATAAGGGTCGTCAGGATAGTCGTAGCCCTCGCAGGTCACTTCCACTTTCCCGAA
The DNA here is from genome assembly GCA_034698145.1 of Proisotoma minuta. Classification (NCBI taxonomy): domain Eukaryota; kingdom Metazoa; phylum Arthropoda; class Collembola; order Entomobryomorpha; family Isotomidae; genus Proisotoma; species Proisotoma minuta. The sequence continues at coordinate 5,096 of JAQIXN010001585.1, forward strand.
TCGATAAACGTTGTCCATGTCCGTCTTACACTCCCACTACAAAATACCATCATTCCCATTAGTCAATTGTATTTTTGCATAATACTAATAATAATAAATACTTGCCTGAACGTCAATTCCATCTGATCCTCGATTGTAGCATTGGACAACTTGGGGGACAAAGGCCCCACAGCCTGCGGAGCCACCGACACAAGACAACTGCGGCACTCCGGCCGACCGTCGACCAGCCGTGTACTGACCATGACGAAGGGTCAGAACTTCAATGTCTTTTAATTTCACCTTGTCACCTATGAGTAATAATTTCAAAAGAACAATTCCAGCTAATTAAAAATGTGCTTACCACCCCAAGAGGCGTTTGTTTGGGTCAAAATAGGGGCCAAGGCCAGCAAAGTGATTAGAAAGTATTTGTTCATTTTGATTAAAACACTGATTAAAATTAAATGCCTAAGTAGAGATCTGTACACTTTGGAAGTGGTATGTAAAATGGTTTGTTTTGGTTTGACGTAAGATTTTGCCACGTTAGGCTATGGCTCTGGGATGACGCTTGTGACTTGTGATACGTGTTGCTATTTTCTTGGCATCTTTTCCTCATTTGCCAGAACGTTCAAGAAGTTGCAAGCCTTCCAAGTAATTGAGCATTGAGTATGTGAGGCCCTTCAATCGGCCCTTAATCAAGGGCCCTCAAGGGTTTTTAAAATGAAAATCTCACTTTGCCTCTCAGCCAAATTGAGACTTGAGAGACTCTCATCGTATAAAGAAACAAAGAAAAAGGATATCAATCAACTGTCGAATATTGCTTTAAATCTAAAATAAAGCAACGAATGCTATTTAAGGGTCTGTCGCAAATTTGAAATTTATTATATATTACAAAATGTCTACTGGAATATTTATTTGTGCATCATTTTCTGATTTCTTTCAAATCCTGTTTACGAGTCAACTAAAGATAAACTGCATGAATTATGGATGCGTAGCTGAGCCAGTTTCGGACTTAACTGTTTTGATATTTATATGTCCAACCGGTTTAAATGACCTGATGCAATTCAAATCATCACTTATAGAACTTTAGATTCACAAATTTATTTTTTTATCTTTAACTCGGCAAACAATGTGAATAAAATATAGTTCCAAAGTACAAACATTGAACATGGGCGTTTGGCTTATTTTGAAACATATACTGATAACAATTGCTCTTTTTGACAAAATAATAAAAAGTGAGAAAGTTGGGCGATCAGTGTCTTTTGGAGGTTTGCTTGTCGATCGTCCTAAAATTCGTGTACAGAGTTACAGACTAAAAGACACCAATCCATTTTCCATTCGAGAAGAAGTGGCCTGTGTTTCTGGCCCAAATTTCAAGAAAAGTGCAGATGGAATTGATGGGCTCAGCATTAAAAATTGTGATGAATTAGTCGAGTTTGGGTCTGATTTTGTGAAATTGGGGCAAGATGATGGGGAGCAGGGGGAGTGGTCAGCCCCACCAAACGTCACCCAGCTTGTCCTTCAGTGTTCAAGCAAAATTGGTCCCGTTGAGTGGGATTATCAAGGCAGAGGGGTAAGTATATAATATAAAATGACTGAAAAATATTCCAGAGAGTACAAACCAATACCAAGGCAAATATATTTTTTGACAGAAGTTTCCAGATATTGAAATAGAGAGTCGAAGAATTACGGGAGATTTCTGGACTGCAACAAGTTACATCCACATTTCAGAGATTACTTTCAACAAAATTGATGATCAACTCACAGGAACTTTTATCTGTAGAAATGTGGAGAAAGCGTCAGTCTCAAATTACTTTTACATGTTTGTCCCTCGTAAGCACTTTCGAAACTTGCATTAAACGCTTCTACATAAAAAATTCATTTCAGAGGAAATACACCCAATTTTAAAGGGTGATGAAATATTAAAGGTGACCCCTTCAAGTCATGAGGACACAATTGTCATTCCCTGCAGATTGGAAGATAAAGAAAGCTCCGTCTATTTGTACAAGATTTCTAAAGATGTACTTACATATTACTCATTCATATATTTTTATTTAAAATAATGCTTGTTAAATTAATTGCATTTTTAGGGAAGTTTAAGAAGAGTGAATGACGTAACATTCAACCCATATTTGGGATTTGAGCTTGAAAATTCTTTGGACGTTTATGGAAAATACGTATGTAAAAGAGACAGGAAAAATTATTCAAGAAGGATAAAACGAGAATCAGTAATTGAGACTTCCACATCTCCTGGATTCTCTGCATTTCCAACCAGTGAAGAAATATCAGGCCTATTGACCCCTGAGGGCTACAATTATCATGAATATAAACAAAATCATCCCAGTTTCTCTGCAGACCAAGTTTCTCTTACATATCCCTCAGATAGGACGGAGAAAGGGCCAAGAAGACGTTGGAAAAATAACAGACGGCCGCCAATTGTGCGGCGAAAAGTTGTGAACGTGCTGAGCAAGAGAGGCGGACCACCACACCCATACCAATATCCAAGACTGAGAAGACCTCTTAGAGGACATCATTCAAACTTACGCCCATTATATCACGATGGACATCCAATGATTGCTATCCCAGTGTCAATGAGTGCAAATCATAGTGCACCGGATAATTACTTTTATCCAGCTAATCCTCATCAAAGACCACCTTTGAATACAAGACCAACCAATTTAAATGTGCTCCCAACGTTTATAAATAAGTTGGGTCAGAAATTAAGACCCCCTTTGAAACTAAAACCATTCTCCGGGGCATCTTCCGAAGAAATTGATTCAAAGTCGACGGATAAAGACGGCGATGTATCAGCATCACTGGAAGAAAATACGAAAAATCAAACAAAAACGCCTCCAAGAAAAGGGACACCGTCAATACAAAGTCTGCTACCCCAAACAATGACGGTAATGAATAGTATGGGATGTGTTCTCAAAAAGGTGATGCTGGGACCTGAAGCTTCATGTAATGACAGTTTTTTCGACGCTGCTGCTTTAAATAGAAATAAAGTTTTTGGGAACAATGGCTATTTGAGCACGTTGGGTCTTGCGGACAATGGAAACTCAGGACCTGAAGAACAATTAACAATTCTTGAAGTAGAAGTTGAGCCTCCTCCCGTAAACAAGTTCTTCCCCTTAGATTCCACATTGTACACAACCGTTCCATTCTTTGTAAAGTGGCAAACGAGATCTACGGACTTTGCAAATTGGGCGGATGTCAATCACACTCTCAAGGAAGGAACTTTTAAGCTACACAAAGCAGGACATTTTGAAGATTATGGTGTCCATTCGTTCGAAGTTTTCAATCTGATGGATGGAGAAAGCGGCAGAATTTCAGTACCATTTGTTGACACAGAAAACAAGGTTATGCATCACACTTGGGAATTTTATGTAATAAGTAGGTGTCGTAACAAAAAGTTTAAAATTTTCGGCATTGGATGTTAATATATACTAACTAAAATAGATAGCACATCATTTGTGGATAAAGGGATAAAGTTGAGAGAAGAAGGAAGCAAGAAGATTTTTACATGCAAATCAGCCACAGATAAGAAACCGGAAATAACGTTGACCAAACTATCGGATGATGGCTGTCCTTTGGCCCATGAAGGAGAAGGAAGGGTATTATTTGCAATTTTGAATCATGTTTTATAAATCAAAACTCATGCAAAATTTCCAAATGTTTTTTTCAGAAACGTAAGCACTCCAAGAAGAAATCGAGCATTGAAGAAGACTGCGGAAAAGGATGTGCATCAATTAGAACGGATGTGGAATATGGAGTTGTTAATTGTGTTGGGGATGGAATAGACGAAACTATTCGATTTCCTCCCGATTTGTTTTGTAAGTATTTGTTTATACCTACTAATAAATGAACTATAAAACAATTTTAATAAAAAACAGGTACAGGACGCCCATATTTTTTGGAGCGTGGAAAAACTAAGAATTTGACTCTTCCAGAAAACAAGAAAAAACTGACGATACCTTGCGTAATTAACAATCCAAATGCAGACATCTTTTTATTTCACAAAAACGAGAACGGAAGCATAGAAGATGTAACAGATTATGCGACATACGACTTGAAGCTTGGCTTTTCCCTCAATTTGGAAAAGATTGACAAACCTTTGGGTACTTATGCATGTACGAGTACAACCGTTCTTGATGATGACTCTGACATGGTGACTTATCATGTCAAACCAGCTTCGTCTTACGTTTTTAATCCACCATCAGAGAAAATATTTGGCCATCCTCCATTTCGCTTTGTTTGGGAGTCAACTGAAGAATTGGAAATAGAAAATAAGTCTGTGGGCAATTTCTACTCTGGAGTTTTTGCAAAACCTGAAGGGAATCGGCCATTTGTTGGAACTTTTGAAATTACATCTTTACAAAAAGGAGGAAAAGGAGTGGTGAATGTGATTCGTTCAAAAGATAAAAAGCTTGTCCACACTTGGCATTATGCATACGAAGGTGATTAAATTTAAATGTATTGGTCTTGCAATAATTTCAAAACTTTAGGAAAACATGGTTTGTGGGTTGATCGAAAACTGAATATCTTCAAATGCAAATCCACAAATTCAAAAGGTCCTTCACTTTTTGCTGTGGAATGCTCCAACCCCAATGTTTGCAAAATGAAAAAACGTTTCGTTGAGGTGACTATTTAAAATGCCTTTACTTTAAGTTTGATAATTTTTTTTTTTTAATTTTCAGGAAAGCGAGCCTGATCGTGATAACGTCGGATGCGGAGATGGTTGCACAGAATTAAAAATTTGGAAGAACAAGCCTTACGGATTTGTCAGGTGCAAAGATGAAGGATTTGAGGACACTTTGAACTATTTTCTCTCCAGAAATTCAACTCTACGTAAGCATCATTAAATCAAAGCAAAATTATCAAAATAGTTTAAACAATTTAAACATGTTTATTATCAGTTACGGAGAACGATAATTTGCAACGGTTTCGATCTGTGGAAATTTCAAGTGCCGTTCGAAAACTTCGAGTTGGAGAAATGATAAATCTTGTATGCAAAGCCAACAAATATTTTTACTCTAAAGGATTTCAATGGGCTGTTGAAACTAAAAATGGGTCCAAGAGATTTTTGGGTAACAAATTGAAGACCGTCTTAATCAATTAACTATTTTAAATCCAATTCTTCTAGACGCTCAAAATCCTGATGAAGATTCTTATTTGAATGAAATCAAGAGCCAAATTAGTATAAAAATTGGCGACAAAGACTGGAAAGCTGTTTGGTGTTACGCACCTCAGTTGGATTCCAATCAATGGGGAAACGCATCTCAATTAATTTATATTCATTAAATTAAATAAGCAATAAATTATAGTTTAGTAATCCTCTTTACATGCATAGTTTAACTTTTTACTTGCTACTTTAGTTAGACTGCTGTAGTGTACTTTAGTTAATGATGGAAAGTTGCGTTTAATTGTTTCCAAAACTAACTACCCTAAGTCTATAGTTGTTAATGATTGCTCAATTTATTTAAATAGGTAATGAACTCGTTTTCTTAAAACTATAATTTCGGATAAATGTCAAAGGTAAATACTCAATAATTGGTTGCTATTTTTTTATTTCTTAAACTCAACCAAGTAAACAAAAATCAGAACAAAAAAATACCCAATAGTCATAAAATAATTATTAAAAAAAAATAGAAAACGGATAAGGAGAAAATAATATTGGGTAAACTATAAATTATTTGTCATTATCAGTGATGTTGAGATCAATTTCCGTCATCTCAACTTCTTCAAATGGGGTCAGACACCGGGGTGCCTTGCTCCGTCCTGCAAGGTACGAATCCAGTTGTGCGTCCAAATCCGCCGCTACTTTTGCCCGACGTTCCGCATTGTACTACAAGTACAAGTATAATTATAATTCTTTTAATGGATTTTTGATTTATTTCGAAATTAGAAATTATTTCTTACTCGCTCCATTTCGGCATCAAGCTCTTCTTCCGTGACATCTTTTCCCCAAGCTCTTCGATCATTGTTGCGCCCTCCTCCTGAGCTATGGCGAGTTCGAGCCCTCCTATAAAAAAGAATTATTTCTATTTCAAAGAGTTTCTTTCAGAAAAGTTAGATTTTTTAAAGAAAAGCTTACCCACGAACCAAGCTCCCTGATGAAATGACCTTCCGATCACCCTCCGTATTTCGTCGTAGTCCCATTCTTCCTCGCCCGATGCAATTGACGACTCCCGAAGGGACACCATCAGGCCCCCGCTTTGTAATTCGCCCATTGGTCACTCCAAGACGAGAATGGACAGTCTCACGCGGTTTCAACGCTCCCATTAGTTTATCCACACTTCCCAGTTTGTCTGCAAGCGACTGTTTCAAAAAATAAAATTAGCAATTGTGGAAAATTTTAAATTGTTTTACAGGGGCCTTGCCTCTCGAATTGTTGCGGCGACAAAAGTTGTTGCAGCTTCAGCCAGTTTTTCCTGAGCGAGGGCAACCTGCACTTGACGAGCAGTGGGCAGCTTCGGTTGTTGCCTTTGACGCAACGACGCAATTCCAAATGCATTTTGTCTTCGCCCTTGTCTTCGAATGCCACCACTCCCGATCAGCTTGCTAATTTGAGGGTTAAGCTCGTAACTCACTGGCTTGGGGATTCCGTAGCCTAGAACCCCCTTCAGAATTTTGGGAGCGGACATGGGCCCTGCTGGATTTGATGGCGTTGTCGCCGAGTTCCCATTTCCGTTTTTTATGGTGATGGTCGACATTATTGACAAGGAGACAGCGATGTATGACCTACAATTTAAAATTAGGGGGTTTAATAAGTTTAATTAATAATTTGGGAAAATACGGTGGCTTTATTAGAGTTTGATTGATGGGGGGAAATGTGGTGGCTGCAAGTTGTGGCTTGGAAGTTGAAGATGGCAGCAGTCTTATTCAAACGTAGAAAACGTTTCAATTTGAGATTCTCAGATAATCCCAATAACTGAGACACTGTTTTCGCCCTGAAATACCCCAATGTCCCTTCACTGAAGGGCCTTCAGTGTCCCTTCAGTTGGCAATATCATAAAGATCAAAACATGTTGCATCAGAGCCAAGAAATTGGCAAAATTTAGAATGTTTTGCAGACTTTCAAAAAATTATCAACGTCTGGAAAATTTTATAAAATTGTTCAGCACAATTTAATTCTTTCACTTGCTTATGGAATAGCTTTGGCTCTTGAGAAAATGCATTTATTTTATTTCCTATGAATTCATGCAAATTCATACAAAGCATAATAAAATTTCCATATCCTTTGGAGTTTGAATGCTATCAAACGATTGGAATGATTTACTCTTTTATCTGAGGCATGAATGCATTTCCTGTTTCTTTTCTGCATTTTATTTTCAATGATGGGACTAGATTATCTTTAAATTTGTTCTGGACAAGTTGATCTTTTTGAGTGAATGCATCAGTCAAGAGTCCAGTCCTCGAGAGAAAACAACTCTAACCTGCATCTAAAATTACCCTGAACATTCGAATATGAATAATCTAGAGTTCATGGACCAAGAAAGTGACGAAAGTGACTCCGAAGAATTCGACTCCTCTGATGAAGATGTGACACTGACAGAGGAACTTGCTGCGTCATATTCAAATAGCAGTGACTTTTACCAAAACAAAAGCAAATGGGGACCTTTCCCTTATCACCTTCCTCATGAGACGATTTATAAATTTCTTACAAGTCAAGGGTATAAGTGGACAGATAAAAAATGCAAAAATTGGGAAATTGTTTCTGTGTGGGAGCCAAGTGGTTTCTTGAACCAATTTGCCGACATGAAAAGAGGATATAGTTCTATGGACTTGAATTTGGATGTCTTGAGAGACCTGGTGTCTGAATGTTTAAATCCATTTCAGTTGACGCTCGAAAACATCATAGCTCCAGCGTCAAAATTCATAGTGGTAAGAAGAAAAAGATAATATATGCAAAAACATACAAGCATTTTAGAATAAATTTTTGCTAATTTTTCCAGGTGAGGATTGATAAGGATGTCAAGAAGTCAATTGATTCGTACTGCTTTCGCACATTTACTTTTAAGTTGGAATGTTCCGAATTTTTTGTCAGCAAGCATTTTACAAGTGTAAGAGGCACTCCGGTCACTATTTTTGGAGGTGGGAAGTTTTGCAAGATTCTTTACGAAACCTTGAGAAGAAATGACATTATAATTATTGCTGGCACAATCGAGCATGTGACTTTCCCTTACGGTGGCCAGAGAATCGTCCTATTAAATCATAATGTCGAAAACTTTAATGTTATCCTGCTCAGATTTTCATTTCTTGTAAGTCTAATAAAAGCAAACGTCTTGATAAAATATGTGCATATGCTTAATTTAATGCATTTTTGCAACCTTTAGCCGTCATCCTCTGACTTCTCTATCATGGAAAAAATTAAACCGGCCAAAGAATCTGCTAATCAGTACGCCTTCGATTACTTTTTTGATCATCGTGACACGCTCTTCCATCATGAAGAACAAAGCGGCTACAACTTTAGACCAATGGCTCCAAGCTCATTCTCAAAGTTGTAAGTTTCTGGATAAAAATAAATTCTCATTTTCGCTTATGTATACTTGAAGAATTTACTAATACTTACAGGTGGACATCTTCTACATGTGACTATATTGGGATGCCAATAAAATTTGACGATGACGTAAAAGTCATTTACCAAAACTTGACTCAAAAACATGCGCCGACAAATGCTGAAAGGTCCGGACCAAGAGCTTATCCCCAGCCTCGTATTAGTCGTATTCAAAAATATCCATTGAACCAATGTCTCCAGGAAATATCCATATGCATAATGTCTATCTTCTTCATTGCATTGATTTGCTTTTTTGCCAATTTCGTTAGCGATGTTCTGGTGAACGGGAATTTCAGCGTAGCGCATAATCAATCATTTATTCTAAAAACTGGTACTGTCCTTCAAGATAGTGTTCCTTCTATTGCCGATAGTAATATCCAAGATCAGCCTGAAAATGCTTTAATTGCGTATTCGAAAAATCCCATTATAGAATTTGTTGAATACTCAGGGTCAATCTTCTTAAGTGTACTCCGCTATTTAAAGATTAGCTGTATCTGGGCCTACGAAAACATGGGATTTCAATATATTTGGGAGTGGCTTAAAGGTCCTAGGTGTTGTGGGGGTCAAAATAATATGCACCCATATAACTACAAAAACCACCATAATTCATATCAAGTAATCGTTTAAACAATTAGCTTTTAAGGTAAATAGGATTATATACTAAATATTATTTAATAGTTAAATACATAACTTGTTAGCTCTTAGAGTTTCGAAATAAAAACTGAAATTTGTTGGACCAAAAAGTGCATGCATTGAAAAACATTCAGCAAACATTCGACAATCTTCCAAGTTTCTCAATTTACCCCAGTCTTTCCACCTACCCACTCTCAAGAATAGTCAAGACTCAAGAGCGATCAACGTTTGTTGATCAAACCAAAAACAACAAACAAACAACAAGTACTCCAAGTTCAAAAGGACCCTAACCTCGATTATCGAATCCAACGCCATCCCCAACATGGCGACATCATCCTCCGATGATTTGGAGAAGGCGAACCGCTCCATAATTTTTACGGGGAAGGAGCTAGATGCATTTTGCGAGACGAAGACGGCTGCGCTATCCTCCATGTTGGCCGAAATTGACCAAACGTTAGAGGAAATTGGACGAGCAATTGAGGATGCAAAACCTGGGACAAAGAAATGGATTATGGACCTTCCTGGGACACGCTTCGTCAACATGGAGCTCAAGTTGAAGGGGACACCTGTGACAGTTATTAAACCCCCTTTTGCCTTCCCCTTCAATGAGCCCGTCGCCCTCAAACTCCTGGACCCTTGGGACACGGGCCACAGGCCTTGGCCAGATAATAACAAGGCGTCAGATGGCGGCGCCCCAGTTTTTGCCCTGAAAGATGAAAATCTTGAGCTGGCTTACAGAAAAATGAGGAGGGAGATGATCGATTTTTATCAAAGAGTGGGGGAAGCGGCCCTGATCCCTCAAAACGTGGCGAACAACTTGCCGCAAGGGACTTATGTTGTGATACAAGGTCAAGGTCAGTGTGAAGGATACGAAAGGGCGAAGGTGTTGAGCAACGGGGCATTGAAGTTTAGAAAGAGAAAAGATAGCAGCCAAAATGACAGATACATTCTTCTCGAGCTGGTTGATCAAGGGACACAGGTCATGGCAGAATCGGATAAATTGTTCTTCATGTATGAGCCTTTCCACCAACTTTCGGCTCAGGTTCGACCCATCTTTTTAAATGTAATTAATACAAATACAATTAACTGAAATTTTAATTACAGGCACTAAGAGTCAAGTTAAAAGGACTGGATTATTATCAAAATCGTAGAACCCAATTTCTCAACAGACTGATGAGCCCAGATTCTGGACTTTGGGATGGAGACTTGATTGGAATTTGTCAACATCCTTATAAAAATATTATCTACATCTTTACTCCACCCATGTTGCCTTTTAAGGAGATGTCCAGCGGATTGAATGGTTATATTATCAAAAGGCTCGTGTTGGAGTCGCCGCGTTGTTATCCAACAAAAGTAAGGTTTTTTCCAAGAGTTTAAACAACTTTAAATTGTTTGTTTTATTAAGGTTAACCAAGAATGCAAAGGTATCGTCATTCATTCAAATAAAGATGGGGATATATTCGTCCATTTCGAGTCTCCCTTTCTTGACCATCAGGAAAAACTAACGAAGACTAAAAAAATCGGAGCTGTGGACCCCAACGATTATAAATTGTTCAAAGTGGGGTCAATTGTCTTTGCTCCTTACGAAGACAATAATCTGTATAGAGGCAAGATCTTAGAAATTAATAAAGTGTCAAAGACTGTAAGTGTCTGTAAGTTTAACTTGGGACAAACAAGTTTATGCTTTTAAAAAAATGAATAAATGTTTGTTTCATTAGGCTAGGGTTCAATTTATGGATTATTGGAACGAGGGCTTGGTTGGAATAGAAAAGATGCATCTAGCTAGAAGAATTTCCCCTTTTTACGACGTTTTGCCGCCCACGGTATATAGTTTACTTTTGCATTTGCTTTATTTTTTAAATTTTAACTATAAATGTTCTTTTTAGGCAACGAAAGTTATTCTTGATAAATTTGATAAAATTGATTTGTCTCCTGAGAACGGTTTGGACCGGATGTACAAATTTATCGAGGATCAAAATTGCACTTATGGTTTCAAAGTAATATTTAGGAAAAAATGGTTCATGTTTAACGTATTACTATTTGCGATCTTTTTATTAGGCAATGGCTTTTAACAATGAGGGGACTCCTATTGTTAAAATTATTAAATATTTTCCCCGAAATTCCAAAGTTCAAATGTACGAGGAATTTGACGGCTCTTATTTGACTGGGACAAAAGAAATCACTAAGCTTCCAGTGAAATTCGAGCCACTTGTCCCCAACGATGGTAATTGAGCCATTTTAAAAAGTGTGTATGTTACATAACAAGCATCCCAATTTTTAATAAAGATTGGACAATGAGGCTTATGGATACCAAGGCTGAAGGCGTGTCTGCAAAAGAAGACATAATCTCTATTCATTAGTCTGCGTCATTCAGGTGACCCTGATTCAGGATGCATTCGCCCTTGCCAATATTTAAAATGTATGCTAATTTTATGGATTTTTAGGACAAATTTTCTCCAACCTCCAGATAGAACAATGTTCATTTATAGCCCGAGTCAAAATGATTCAGAAAATAAATTTTACAAACAGCAACATCCGCAACCTCAAAGACTGAACTATATATATTATAATGAAAATGCCATAATTTCTCCACAATACCAGAATGCGCTTAACCAATTCGAAGTTCTTGAAGCATTTCGATTAAAAACATGTTTTTCTTTTATTTGATTTTATTAATTACTTTTACATTGATATGAAAACATTTATTTAGAGATTTGGATATGACACTGTAAT
>JAQIXN010001586.1:0-16972 GCA_034698145.1 Proisotoma minuta
GACTTATTTGAAAAAAGTAAACAAATTAAAAATCAGAAAAACTTAAAATATAAAATGTAGAATTTCTATTCACCATCCAGATCATTAAATTGATTGTAGTTTTATTTGATTTACTTCCAGACAAAATGTCATACAGAATTGAAAACATTGGCACTTTGTCAACAATGTCAATATTTAAACATCTTGACTTTCAATTTAATATTTATTCAACAAAAAATCAATAATGCAAGCAAATATAATATTTGAAATTTGACACGTTTAATTTCTAAATTGGCATTTTCATTGTTCTATCATCAAATCGGAATATTATTTTCCAACATAAATTGAATAAACAGAAATTAAATCGCCCTGACGATGACTGCGTTACAAGTTTTACTTGTATTTTTAGCACTGGCATTAAAAAGCTGCTACAATATTAGTTCCAACTTTGAATTACAATTTTCTGAATATAAAAAATGCATATTTTACATTCTAAACTTCTCCACAAAGCAATATTATGAGTCAATTGGCATCCAAGAGACCTTCATGGATCCAGAAAAACTCGTTTTCCTCAGACAAAACAAATCTACGCATTTTGTGGACGCTTGGGCATCTCAAAAAATACAATTTCGACAACATTGTATACTAACCATAATTGTTCATTCTTCTTACGGAGCCAAAAATCAAAGCTGGACAGAATTCATCGATCAAAATCCAAGCAGATATCGAGGATACAACTTTTCAACCATAATAATTGTAACCGAGAACATAAATAAAATATTGCCCCCCGTTGACTTGCACGTCGATTTAGCAATGGTCCACAAAATTTTCTATTTTCAAATCACTAACCAAGAAACTGCCATTTCAATGTATTATTACTGCCCCGTCTGCCAGAATGTATTGATTCCATGGATAACAAATCTTCAAACCTTGCATCCAACTCACTTCCGTGCATTATGGAATGACGAAGCTGTATTTGGTCTGTACGCAAACTTTGTAAAAAGGAATGAAAGCTTGTCGCCGTCTTGTGACGAAGAGCCAACTTTCAACTGTTTGACCGAATCTCGATTAGTGTCAACTATCAACAAAAAGTTTAATTTTTCTATGAAAGCTGTCCATAGTGGCAATCTTGCAAACTCAATTCAACTCGACGTTGTCATGACAATAAATACTGCGAGCCTAGCAAATTTTGTGATTGCTGCTCGTTCTCGATCGCTTTCATTGTTCTACTGCAATTTTGACTTACGGTCGGAAAACGTTTCATTGCAAGCTTGGATTTCTCCATTTTCAACTCTTGTCTGGTTTAATATAATATCCGCTGTTGGAACTTGCGTCCTGCTTTTTAAAGCATCAAAACTTTTCAAAATTGAAGCAAGAATGAAACGAAGACTTTTGTTTGTTACTTTGTTACCATTCACGTTTATCCTCAATTTTTATTCAACTCTCCTCATCGGCGAACTCATTACATCTGGGGAATATAAACCTTTGAATACACTGACTTCATTTTTTTCTTCAGGTTACACAATACTGGCTCCAATTTCGACCAATGAATCTGTATATCTTTCGTGGTATGGCTTGTTGAAACATGATTTGGAAATTTCAAAAATTCCTGGCTACAAACCAAATTATTCATTGATAGAACTGAAGGACGAATTATTAGCCAAAGTAGAACATGGAACTTTTTATGGTAATCATCCGAAAACTGGGCAAATGTACGAAACCCCAGAAAGTTGTACTTTGGGAGTTGGACTAGCTGAAAAGCATTTGGCTGGAAAATTCAAATGCTATTGTATGAATGACATAGTTTTTAATCATTATAAATATGATTATATGGCATCTGGACTATACCCTATTTTCAAAGCTTTGTTTGGACAATTATCTGAGAGCGGACTGAATAATCTTTGGGAAGATTGGAAGCTGTTCTATTACGAAATAAATATTAGGCAAAAAAGACCGAAACAAGTGGAGATGCCGTTTATATCGTTAATGAATTTAGTTTCAGTTTATGCAGTGGTTGGAGGCTTTGTTGGGCTTGCAGTTGTGGCTTTTATATTTGAAAATGCTTGTAGAATTAAGTCATAAAAGGAAGTAGTTTGTTTTGGTTATTATTGATTACAAGAATGAGTTTTATGGCCAATAACTATTATTGCTAATGTTGAATTAAAAGTACTTGCAAAGGAATTAGATTTTTTTTTTAATTTAAAAGTTATGTAATAAGTTATATAAATAAATATATTCATTATGCATTCTCTCTATTTTCAAAGCGTATAAGTACAAGTATAACATTCTTCGACTCTGGTATATTATCAAGATTTTATTATAATTTCAAGTAAAACATTGATTAAAGAAACAAAACAAATCCCCTGAACAGGACGTTTGTTTTTTATAATCGTTTTTGATTACATCAGCCGCCTTTTCACCCAACATAATGGTTGGCAGATTTAAATTTGCATTTGGAATACTTGGAAACACGGAAGCGTCCACGACTCGGAGACCCGAAACTCCTCTCACCCTTTCAAAAGAATTACATTTTATATCAATTAAAATAAACAATTTTTAGTTTAAATATATCTACTTGAATCTGGAATTGACCACTGTATTAGAATCTCCAAGTTTCCCCATTTTTGCTGTGCAACATTGATGATAAGTTGTACCTTTAAACAAAAGTCTCTTTTTAGTAATGAATTCAACAACTTGATAGTTTTTTCTTACCTGTAAAATGACGAATATAACATTCATAATAAGCATCAGATTTTTCCTCGTGTTTTTCACAACCAGGAAATTTTTTATGAGTAAGAAATGCATCATGTTTCTTAAACGAGTCTGATTCTTCTACAACTTTGACAACGAATTTAAATGCTATGTAACAATCAAGCAATTAGTTAAGAATCCAATTAATCAAATTATATATTTATACCATTTATCAACTGTTTAATATCGTAATCTCCTGGATCACTGAAGTAATTGACGTCAATTTCTGGATGATCGTTGTAATCTCCACTCTTAAGGACAATGGATCCCTTGCTTTTTGGAAGTCCGAGATTTGTGAGGAACATAAAAGTGTCATTTGTGGGACAAGAGTCTTTGACATATTCCGAAAATAAGCCCGTTTTAATGCCAAATGTATGCTCATAATCGGAACCATAAGACGAGTAATTTCCAATGGGAAGTAAATGCGGGACAATATTAGGCCACGCATGGGTTGGCGGTTCTTCAGCACTAAATAACGCTTGAGCAGCCACAAAGTTGAATGAAAGTGGTCCTGGGGTAATTATGTGATACATTTATAAATACCCAAAATCACTTTAAAAAAAGTATTTACCTGTTCCATAAAAGAAATATTCTAGGACAGATGAAACTGTGAGATCTCTATCTAAAAGGAACGAAGAAGTGTCGTTGAGGCAGAAGGGGCCCATAATTGTCATGGCGTGGTCTTGCATGGATTGTCCCACTCCGGGGACATGGGCAACAGGAACAATCTGTAAATTGGTTGTATATTAAGTACAATTCCATTAAATTCATCTCAAAATACCCCATATTGCAAACTTTGCATCCCGTGTCCGACTCCGGACAACATTAGGAGGTGCGGTGTTCCTAAATAAATGCGTATTAAATTAAATTGTTGGTATATTTGCATGATTATAATAACCAATTGCCCCAGCAGATAAAATGACTTCTTTGCAAGCTAAAACGGTAATGTTTTGTCCGTCTCTCATATAGGAAACGCCGATTGCTCGTTTCTTAGAGTCAAATAGCACCTGTAACAAATTGTTTTGTAAAACTCGTAACATTGTTTTTCAAAGTACCTTGGTGACTCTTGCATATTTCACAATTTTCAGGTTATGACGGCCGAGAATTGGCTTTAAGTATCCTTCATATGTGCCCGATCGCTTACCCTCCCTAATTGTGGCATCTTCAGCAAAGAAAGCTGTATGTAAAACACGTAATAAGCATTCTCAATTTCATCATAAATATTCGCATTTAAATTTACAAGAAGTTTGTCCACAATTCGGATCCCTATTTTGAAAACCATGCTGTTTTCCGGCTTCAATCCAATCTCCGGCCAACGGCTTAAAGGATTGATTTGATAGAGAAATTACGCCATTCAAATTATGACAGATGCCTACGTTTTTAGAAACATAACTTAAATTCAACCAAGTTTATTACAATATCGCATATAAAGATTACTCTCTTTGAAGCTTCCGCTGCTATAGTTTTCAAACTTTTGGAAATACTTCAAAACATTTCTATAGGCAAACGAATCGTCTCCAGTTGTTTTTGCCCAGGAATCAAAGTCCCTAGGATTTCCACGCTGAGCAATCATGAAATTTAAACTGCTGCTTCCACCAAGCAACATCCCACGAGAAAGCTTTAGAGACTGTTAATACAAAACAGGCAAGCATAGTTTATTGCATGAGTTTATTTCTAAAGATAAGCATACTTCATTATCCAAAGCGAGACAGCTATTTTTCTGAGGCGTTGATCTATAAAGCCAGTCAGTTTCAGGTCGATGCATGTTGTAAGTGGCAAAACCTGGGATGCTATTAATTATTGTGGGAGTTCCTCCTGCCTCCAAAAGAAGAACTAAATACAAGTACAATCCAACAAATTTTAGGTCATTTGTTTTCAATTTTGTAATTAACTAAACTCGCCTTTAAACTGGCATCCTTCTGAAAGTCTATTGGCCAACACAGCTCCCGCGGACCCGGCCCCCACAATAATTATGTCATAGGTTTCTTGTTCCCATGGCTCGGGATTAGGATGCAGTGTGGGGTCAAGAAATTTTTCAGGAGTTGCAAGTATTGTTGTGGCCACTCCAATAATGTCCCATAAGTTATCCCTGAATGGTAGTGGTCGATCAAGACCGAAAATTACGAGAATGAGGGAAATAATTTGGAATAAAGAAACTTCCATTTCCTTAAAAATATCTAGCTTGGCAACTTGGAGCAATAAAATGACCTTGTGAAACGTAAAATTAATTGCATGCATGCCTTTAAATTATTATTTCTCATCGAGATTAATTAGAAATCTGTTGTGGTTCGTAGATGTAATATTGTGGTAAATTTTATGATCTTGTTATCAGAACTTTTTTCTGGAATTCCAGATAAATTTAACAATTTCCAGCCTTCCAATTTCTGTTTAATTGAAGGCATTCGGAACATTTCAGCTAGTTATGTAATAATTACATTTTATTGGAACATAATTTAATCATTCAATTTTATTGACTGTGTTTCGAATAAATTAATAAATTGGCATGTTTATCTAAACATGCCAACTTTCATACGGTCCATGTCTTGTAGCATCCCTCGTCCTCTGGCGGCGGACTTTGCCCTTCGCATTGCGCGCCCCTTTGACCTTCGTGATGTACGTCCACGCGCCCTTCCTCTTCCCTTTCCTTTGGCAGAGCGACCCTTCGCCTTTTTCATCCCTCGTCCCTTGGCTTTAGATTTCTTCATCCCACGTCCCTTGGCCTTTGACTTTTTCATTCCCCGGCCTTTAGCTTTGGACTTTTTCATCCCGCGACCAGCAGGAGCGGCCGCGGCCTCTTCTTCCGCTTCCTTCTTCACTTCTTCCGTCGCCTGACATTCATTATTAAATATAGAATTAGAAAGTGTCCATAATAATTGTATGAATAGTTTAACATTTAAATTTAACTAGTACCTCGGGGGCGGCTTCCGCGAGATCTGCCTTGGCTTCAGAGTCCGCCCCTTCAACGACCTCTTTCACGGCTTCAGAGGGTGCGCTCTCCATTACAGCGGCTACTACCTGCACAAAATTAGCAAGGCTATTTATTGATTGTAGGTATAGCATTTATTGTTTTTATTTACTTCTGGGGCTGCGCTATCCATAATGTCTTTTATGCTCTCCTCTGCAGCTTCGCTGATGATCTTTGCGACACTTTGATTAAAATTGATTTTTAATTTATATATCACAATTGGTAATAAAATAGAAAGCTTAATACTTTTCCGGATCTGCGGCTGCTAACTGATCACTTGTTAACTCAATTATGTCAATTCCAGCGGATTCGGCGAGATCGACTTGGGTCTGGGGGTCAGCAGAGGCCACCAAGGCTTCAGCTAAGGCTTCTGAAGCCCCGGCGACCAACTCTTTTTGCGTTTCGGCATCCGCAGAAATGACAGCCTCAGCAACAGCTTTTTTAATCATAAAATTAAGATGCATTTCATTTACACGAATCTGTGACGAATTATTTGTCATAGCAAAAATAAAAAAACCTTCGGGCTCGGCGGCTGCTACGACATCTTGGACAGCTTCTGCGGGAGCCTCTTTGACCATCTCTTTGACGGCATCTGCGCTGGCGTCTGATATCGCCGCATCTACTACTGCAGCGTCTTCCCCGGCAGCTGAAATCCAAACGTTTTTGTTGCAACATTTTAAAATTCATCTAAAGCTTATTTCCTGCAATTACTTACCTTCCACTAGAATAATAAACAGGCAAAATAGGGCAAAGACTAATTTCTTCATTGTGACCGAGTTTTGAGATGAACTGAATTAAATGATGTTAAATTACAATAAGATCTCATTTGTTTATTTTCCGGGTATGATTGTTTCAAATGAATACAATTTATCAAAACAATGGCAGGATGATATAATATAAATAAATAGACAAGATTAATATAGATACAACATGGTCAGATAAATTATCATAGGTCCAGTGCAGAGATTATCATGTTATTTAAAGAAAAACAAGCATTTTATGTTTATGTAAACTGCTTTCTACTTTCTAAAATTTCTTATTCCGACTCCATATTAAAAGTATTTAATATCTTGTTGAAAGCTACTCGCTACCCCTGAATTGCACTAGCACCACAAGAAAAGTCAAGATCGTCGACATAATCTGGAATTTTTCACAAAAAATATTTTAGGAAATATTAATGAATAAGTATTTCTCGTACTGAAGTTAAAAGTCTCCGGTTTAGAGTGAATAACGCAACTGCAAGATTTAAATTTTAATAAAAACAATTTCCAAAATAATGTCCATAATTAGCTCTTACGGGGCTCGATGGAAAGTCGATCCACAGACATTTCTTCCACCAACGACAGAACCTTTTAATTAACAAAATAATTTACTTGATCCCAAACACTTTTTAATTACCTTCAAACTCATTTCTTCTGTAAGGAGATTTTTTGGTAGCCTGCAAAGAATTTTGTAAATCCGTTTGTGCTTTGATTCGAGGTTTGCTCCCGAAGTCCCTAAATGGTAAATAGTCTTGAAACAAAGTAAACTAGGAAGAATCCTTGAAAATGCTGCTCCAATACTTCCAGAATCAAAAAATGAGAAAGCCATAAACAGATAACTCAGGATTAAAATTGAATTGTAAACAATTTCAACAATTATCCGTGGTCCATAATGTTTCTCATATTCCATCACAATCTCACTGATCCTTTGATAATTTTGGAAACAAATTTCCAATTTCCTTTCACTAACATGAAACCCAACTTTTTTACTTTTAGCTTCAATTAATCCTCTTAATCCCGATAATCGAACTTCTTCTAATTCTCTTGCAATCATTTCCAGACAGCCATTAATTACATGCAAGGGAAAACAGAGCCAGAGTGATATAAAAATATGAACAAATCCGATAATAAACCAGAAATTGATAACAAAAATTTGCAACATAGTTTTAGTTGTAAATTCAACCTGTTTTGAAATTAGAATGTGAGTTCGAACAAACCATGAAATAAATGCTACTACGTAAACAATAATTAGAGTGATATTTGCACGACTGGATCGATGCACCCTGCTTCGAATTGTCCGGAAAATTTCGCCATGTTTAGTTCCCTCGTCCAAACTAATGGTGAAAGCACCTTCCACATCACTGCTCGAAATTTGAGTAATGGAAATGACGAAGTTTTTCCAACGTGCAAGAATCAACTTTGCTTTTGTCAACGCCATAATCCTCAGCCGAGTTGTGTGGGCAGCAACAAAGGATCCGCCGATGTACAATGCAAAAACCTCGGTTTTCTTTGTCGCCTGTAGTCCATTGTTGTTTTCATCGTTTATGAAATTATACAGAATCAGAAAAGCTACTTCCAGTAAAACAATGAATGTGGTAATGAAAACAGGGATACTCAGAGGTTTGTAAATGATAATTCGATTGTTGTTGGATAATTTGATTATTTTTAGTGCAGTGTAACCAATCCACTGGCGAATGTAAACTCCAGTGCCGCCCATGTCGATTAGGGTAGATTCAACAGAATTTAAATTGTTTCCGTACATTTTGTTGAATTGGAAATAGAAAGCTTGTCGTAACGCACATCAGTGAGTTTCTGAACCAATGCCAAGAACAATTAAAACAATTAAAAGCCTTTTCTGTTTACAAAAATTATCCTAATAAGGAAAATGAGCAAATATTAGAACACATAGGAGATGATTAACAATATTAGAAGTAAGTTTGTGCATTAGTAAATTAATGTGTCACTGAAAAAATCGATGCAAAAATAAAAAGAATAGCCTTTTATTTGTGCATCTTAATAAATTGGTCATTAATCATGAGAAAAGGAAATAATTAAAGTGATTGAAATATTAAGCGTTTTTGTAAATATTTAATACTAGATTTTATTGTCACATTATGAACCTTCATTAAATAAAGCTCCGGTCAAAATAACAAAAGTTTATTCCACTCTAGAATTATCCAGAACTTATCCGGTTTTATAAAGTCCAAATATGACGTAAGGCAATTTGATTTTTTTTTTACAAATGCCAAGCCAATTACTCTTTTAGTTGACAATTTGATATTGTATTGAACATTGAATAATAGAAAATTCTCATTGAACTTCTTTTGTTATATTTCCTTGTTAAAGAAACTAGCCAATTGCTTTTCTATAAAACCCACTCCTCTTTCATGTAGAATTGATAACTAGCAGTTATCAACGAAAATGCCTAATTTAAAAACAGTCTCGTGTTTACCGTATACATAAAAAGGATCATGAATCTTCCTCCTCCCGAAAAAATCCCAGATTTTCAAGGGATCCCTGTAATTTTGAGCATCAATCATCTTTTCACCCAATCTTTAGTCAACACTGTTTTAGAGCTTCGCAAGGCTGACTTCCATGGATTTGAGGGGCCCATGATAGAACGAAATCGGACTTTGCCTGGAATTGCTAAAATATCTGCAGAATTTGCCAAAGCCCTCAATTTTACTCCGATTGTGAAAGAACTTTCCGATTTGGATAAAGACGGAATAGATCTGTCTAAATTTGGAGGGAGCGTGTTACCCTTTTCTACCCAAAACTTTATCCATTCCACAAAAAACTGCTGCAGTACAAATACTGAGGTTGCTTTGTCATTTTACGATTTGTTCAATTTTGCCTATTGTTCGATAAATAGGGAAATAATTCCCAATGATTTCTCATTGCTGTTGTTACCTTTTGATTTCCCGACTTGGACTGCTCTTGTTATCTTCTCCTTGCTTTTGACCCTTGTTCTAGTCAAAAGTTCCCAAGAAGGGGAATTCACGGCCAAGCTTCACGGCTTTTTAGCGTCTTATCCGCATTTCTTTTGCTGCATTGGCCGACCAAAACGAATAATGGAGACAGATCTAAACTTTTAGTCTTGTGGTTTATGGTTTGTCTTGTACTGAATACAGTGTACAGTGGAGTTTTTACAAGCGTATTAATTGCTCCTGCAAAACACGATGTCATTACCAATGTAGAACAATTGGTGGAAAATGAATACAATTTATCGTTTGCGGATTTTGGGCATTTTAAGCATGTTATTATGCTTGTGACAAACTTATTGAGAGACCAGAAGTTTGCGTAAGTTTTAAACCAATTTAATTTTAATCTTAAAGCATTTCAATATTTTACAGTGAACCAACAACAAATTTTCAAAGTCTCAAAATGGAAAACGCAATACTTCGTCCATCCCTTCCTGACTTTATTGAAACATTGGCATTCACACCAAAGACAGCAACGTTTGGTCCGTGGGAGTATGCATCATTAATATACAACATGGTCCAACAAAAAAATGATGAGCATAATGTGAAAACCAAGCAAAAATCTTTGCAAAGAACTTGTCACATTGGAAAAGAGCTCTCTTCAAAAAATGCCAACCCAATATTTTGGATATTCAAATTCCCCGGAGGACAAAGCAGAGATGTTTCTTACGTTTTTAACTTATTCCATCAAAGTGGAATCCATGATTACTGGATGAATGTTTTCTTTTGGATGCAAGCATGTCAACGAGTACAAGACATTAACAAATACAAAACTATTTCGGAAGTTGCAAAGGACGGGGGAAGTGTCAAGGTTTGGCCTCTGGGGTTTGATCGGGGGGCCGTGTCCGTTGTTTTTAGGCTTTACATTGTTCTCATTTCCGTTTGTGTGGCTGTGTTTTTTGTGGAGTATACAAAAATCATGGAAATTATTCTCAAAGATATTCCTTGTTGTTCTGTTGCAGTCATAAATTAAAATTAGAATAAACACGTGCTTAATAAAATGTGTGTTTATCTAACTAGCTTAATAGCACTGACAAATTATAATTTAAGGCATAATTGGAAGAAAGTTATTCCCTTGAGTATGTTTTACAATTTGTGAACTTATGCTTATAAATTCTTAGCCTGGAATAATGGGAAAGATTTACGCAACCAATTTCAATTTCTCTTTCCACTTTCCTTATACTTATTTTTATGCACCTAGTATGTGAAAAAAGTTTAAATTTAATGCACCCTGACTTTCTCTTTTCCTTGACGACTTATCTCTGTAGAACCAATAACATTGCTTTAGAATTCTTTCAATCCAAGTGGTACTGAAGTGTTAACACGAACAACCAAACTTTTATTTTAAATTGATAGTACTTCTCTGCATTTTTATAATACTTCTCATTTTCCGGTCACTTATTTCCTTCTTTGTTTGCGTCGTCGGATTTTGGTTGATTCTTTCTTATGACAGACAAATAAATTCCCAGAAATTATGTTAGAGGCCTAGTAATTTGTAAATGTGCAGGCCAAATATACAATGTGAATCGGCTAAGAAAACTATTGAAGCATTAAATTAATTGTTGTAATTGAGACTAATCCAAATAAATGTGTGTTAGGCTTTTGCAAATTGTTTTATACAGATGTTTGCATGAATTTTACAAATACTTTTATGAGTAGTGAAAGTTGTTGCCGTATTAAAGGATATAAATATGTATTGTCGTTGAATGCCAAGTAAAAGGTTATGTACATAATACCACTTCAAACGTCGAGATGACAACATGAAAGCTTGAAGAATTATATTGAATTTATATTGCCTGAACTTCTCAAGTGAAATCTTATTACTTTTCGCTATCACTTTTCGTACTTTTCTACTGGACAAATTTGAGAGGAAGTTGCTACGACTGAAGCTTTTTACTACATAGTTGCTGCTCTTTCATCATCAGTTATTGTTGAAGTTTTACAAAAATAAGAACTGATTAATATTTTGAATGTCTCAAATATGAAGAAAAAATTAAAAAGACATAACTTTCCGTTTTTAATTTATCAAAGAAATATTCAATTCAAAACATTGATCCGATGTGATTGTGCCTTTCCAAAATAACGCTCAATTGCTACATTTTTAAAAAGTTTTATTTATCTATCAACTGTGTAGAATATTAATAAATTTTATAATTGTTGATTTTTATTTTGCAAATTACAAAGCCAAAATGAAAGACGACATTAAAATTTTCAACCATGCTCAAACATCCACTAACTTCTAAATTATGGTTACATTTAACATTACAACTTATTAAAACCGAAAACAATATTCCAATAAAATTCATTAAAAAAACTCTGATTTAAAAACTTAAATTTGTTTTCCATTAAAAGCTAACATGGAGATGTCTAAAATGTTTATTAAATGAGGATAAAAATCTAGAAATTGTGTTTTAAAGGGTAATTAAGATCAGAAATAAGACACCACAAATAACAAAAAACATAACTTATTCTCTCGTAAATATTTATAGTTTGTAAATTACAGAATCAAAAACTTCCTAATGTAAGATAAGATATACGTGTAAGATTTAAACACTTGCAATGCATTTTCACAATCACTAAATATACTTGTATGCATTTTGCAATCAAAAGAAAATTTTATTAATTAGCTTATAAGCAGAAAGAGAAAATTTGACTACTACTCAACTTGCAACGATTGAGCGAATAATTGAAATATTCAATATCCATGCTTCAATGTTGTCTTAGCGAGTTGCACTACTTGATGATAACACAGATTCTTTCAGAGCCATATTTAATGCCTGATGTATAATATGCCCTCTCACTTAATTAATAATCTCTAATGTTATTAATGAATATGTTTCTTAATTTCTAGCATTAATTTTTGTAATATTTTAATTATTATAGTGTGTATTTACACTTGGAGTATTAAAGTTTCCCACTATTGACTATGTTTTTAACCTTTACTTTAAAACTTTCTAATAATAGTATTACTGTATGCATAAGCCAAATTGGGATAAAGCTAAAAATTGTCATGCATACATATGACAATATATGTATTAAATTAATTTAATCTACTAAATAATTCAACTTTGATTTTAAGGAAAAAATGAAAAAAATACCAGTGGAACATAAACTGTATTTTGTACAATGTGCACTCAATTTTACAAAGGAAAACGAAAAATAATTCAGCTTGTAAGCAGAAGATAAAACTCCTGAACCAAAACTCAACTATTGAATGTGGATATCCACGCAACAATAGCCAAGTTGGCTCCACTACTTTATTTGGAACACCCGTGTATCTTTCATTGGCCACACTAGAGTATGGAATCCTAATTTAAGTGATTATGCTAATACTTACTAATAGTAAGTTAAATACTATTTATATTTTATAGTTTAATATTCTAATTTTAATTTGCAATATCTCAATAATGTGCTCCATTGAATACTAGCAGTTTTAGAACTTTTTACTTTTAATAACACACTATGCACGAGCCAAACACACGCATTCAAAACTTCCATACCAATTATATGGCAGATTAATAGTTATACTACCAAACGACAATCTTTAGCCATTCAGAAAGCAATTGTTCAATTTCACAAGCATCTTAAAATTAAAGCAAAAGTCAGCGCATAAGCAGATACATTATTATACAGATAGAGAAGTAAAACGCAAATGCTATTTTTACAAAAAAAAACTGGCTTCATGTAACGAAAGCAATGGAAAAGAGAGTTAGTGAACATTTAAAAATTAAGTTAAAAATTTGCAATATTTTGCAAATATCCTTAAACCAAGAAACTTATATATTAAATCATCTGTACTTTTCTTAATTCTCATATTTTATTTATTCTGTAATCTTAAACAGAAAACCTATTTAAAAGTGTTTTTTTAAAAGAAATTTGGTTTGCTCAACAATTTCTACACAGCAAATAAAATATTTTAAGCAGCTATTTAGCAAAGCATATATTTAGCAGCTTTCCTTATTCATAAATTATGGGTCAATTAATTGTTGCCATAGAGGAACAATGAGATGACATTGAGAAAACTATAGATGATGAAAATTTGAATATTAACCACTTCAAAATTTACAGATGCATATTCAAATTTTGAAATTGAATTTCGAAACAAAGTCTTGCTTGGGACTTGAAAAAATCCAAAACTCATGAACTCAAAATGGATTAGTAAATACAATGAAATGCACAATTTGATCTTTTGTCTCAGTTTCCCTAAACACTGTGGCTGTGGAAAATACCTTGACCCTCCATATTTCCTTCTCCACGCTCAATTTCACCAATTCTGGGACCACATTGACACAAAGATCTCAGTGGAATTTGTTCATTTTCATTTGTGCATTGCATTCCGATTTCTATAATCCTCAACAAATATGCCTGTACAGCCCAGCCATTTAAATGTGGCATTGGGTCCAAATTTTCATTGCACAAAATCTTTCGAATGACCAAGAATATGACAAGTGCCAGAGCCAATTGTGTGTAATAATCCCGTTCGAATCCATTCATCATGAGATCAGTCAAATCGAAATACAAGTTGTAGAAATCCAAGATTCTAGACATAAGCAAGTAGCATTCCCTTGCAATCAGAAAGACAATGAAGCAGATGAGAAACCACAAAATGCAACGGGTCAACTGGCTTCTGCGTCCAGGTTGGACTGTCCTTCCGGTCAACATTTGCTAAAATTTTATAATTATGGTCAGCAAAATAAATATTGTTTAGATATTTTTAAAATAATTACTTTGACGATTTTATCACATCGCTCAAGTTGCTCCTTTTTGTTTTTTAGACCATAGACGACTGCAAGAAAATTTTTGATATTGATTTTTGATACTTTGTTTAGAAACAAATAAAGTCAAGTTATTTACTCACCCAAAATCAAGATCAAGTAAGGACTGATTGATGCAACGAACCAGAACAGAAGTTCGTAGAATATGTGGAGAACTTCAGAATTCATCAACATCGCCTGTTAATCGCGTTTCTTAAGAATCTTAACCTTAATCAAGCTTAATCACAAATTACCACATTGCATGTCCAATCTTCATCCGAAAAGTCCATCATCAATACTCCAGGGAAAGCCAAGCATAAGACAAAGATCCAAATGTGGGTGGAAATTTTGAGTTTCAATTTGAAGTTTCCCACAATCAACTTTCCGTAGAAGCACTCGTAAAGCATTTGGAGCATGCTCAATGGCAGAAGGAGGACGAATCCTCCTTCAGAGGGATCAACAAAAGAAGTTGGTTAGCTAAGCGTCCCTCCAGGTGGCGTATTGAAGAATACACGGAATACAAAAACAAACTTACGAATGATGAGAGCATAAATCCTGCATCCAATTTGTCCAGTTATGACCAATACTCGAACTCTGAGATAATATTTGATGGTGGGGACAATGGCGAAGAAGATGGAGCAGAGACCAATGTTTGATAGAGGGAAGAACGATGGGGGCCTGGAAATATTTATATGTCCTTATTTTTTAGGGGAATGTGAGAATCTTTTTGAAACTTACCCTGTTGTATCCTTTCTGGCTTTCCAGTACAGGAAAAGGTTGACCAACAACATGGAAATTCCGTAGACCGTTGTGGTCATCACTTTTCGTGAAGTTTTGAGGAAAAGAGGAAGAAGAGAGCATGACTCAATTTTAGAAGAGAAAGTCTCATTTCCCTCAAATGGAAAACAATAGGTCTCATTGTTGACCCCACAAAGACAGGTCAACTCCATTTTGAGGCTTTACTTCAACACAATTTAAGTGAATGGGTTTATGGCGGCAGAGTAGAAGAGAACGTTTTGGCAGCTTCCGACCCGATCCCTGAAGAAGATGGAGAGAGAATGAAATTTAGGGCAAAGGGAGGAGAAAGATTAAGTAGCTGGGGCACATTGTGAAATACTCGGCATAAACTCCCCCGTCGTATTTGCATAGTACAGGGTCCATCATTACAAAGGATAAGGGACATTGGAGATTGGAAGACCCCGTCAACACTTATTATTCAAAAGCTGCAAATTGAGAAATTTAATTACATGGAATTGTTTATAAGCATTTCTTACTTAAACATTTACTCGCGACTGAGTGGGAGAAAGCAAATTGAAAAACAAAAGTATATAGTTAATCATTTGTCCAGTTCATTGTCAGTTCCAAGCAACGTGTATTCAAGTTAAGTAAATATGCATCCAAAGGACTTGAGATCTTACAAGATGCAGTAAGCCTTGTTTTTTTGAGATTTGGGGAAAGTGGAATGGGGTAAAATGCTCAATATTCATCAACAAAATTCTATAAATTTCCCAAACAATATGACAAATCCTTTGAATTTTTACCATCCTTACTAATGATTCCTTACATAGTGCCAAGGATAAGAAGGATTAAGTTATAAATCTTACTACTTATGTAACCTCAAATAGTTGAGAATTGAGAAAAATATTTTCCTAGAATTTTTTGTATGAATTGTATCATCAAATTGTAAAGCGAACAACAACTACGACGCACTTGTCGAACAGTCTTTGATCTTATTGAGGTTTTTCTATTCAAATACGTTTATTTACCAAAGTTTTGGATTCTGTGTAAAATCAGGTCATCTATCACTTGTTCACTGGATGAGTGAAATAAATAGTGATCTAGATTGGGTCGTCATCTGCCAATTTCAGTTCCTAGGCAACGTGTGCTCATGTTAATTAAACATCCACTCAAATGTTTCTTAATTACTTTACAACCTCCAACCTTTAGAACAAAAAGCTTTGATATCTGTCATATCCATGCTTCCTCTGTTTGATATTGGAGGGAGTAAATAAATATTTGTAGGCTTAAAACATTTAATCTAATAAAATATTATAGAGCAAATAAGCAATCATGTTTTATCTGTATGCACAACTTTTAATTTCAAGTCCTCTCACTTTTAATCTATACGAGGAGAAAGTCTGAGCTTACTTAAAATGCCACCCAGTTTATTTTCTAGAGCTCAAAGTCACGTTTAGTAAAATGAAAAACATGGCGGAAATTAGTGATTGAGTCTTTATATTCCTTTAGCTCCAGTTTTATGCAATTTGACTCTTGTGTGAATTTGTTTGAAATTAGTTTTCCAATAATGTAAAACTTGTTTACTACCTATGTACTTTATAATGCGCTTTTATACAATTTGGGGTTTTAATATAAAAATTGAGCATTACAAAGTTAGTGGAGTGGGCGAAGAGAATTTAATAATTTTCTAATATAAGTTATTACTTGAAATTTGAGAGAGAAAAATCATCGAGTCATCAAATTTCCAAAATACAAAGGCAAAAGAGAGTGAAAGTCATTTCTTTTTTTTTCTATTTAATATTGAAGGAGCGTTCTAAGTATAAGACAAGATTGGAAATTGGGATTTTCTGTGGCTAAACGTGCCCTTTAATTTTCCTTATCTTTAATGTTCTGAGAATTTGTTTCCCATTGGCAACTTATCTTGCCAATTTCTTTAAAACTTGTTTTAAAATGTTGTTCTTCAACTCTTAAAACAAATTGAAGGGGTGCTTTATTACGCTCATAATGAACTGTTCTTACAACATCAGATTTCAAGTCTTTCTT
>JAQIXN010001587.1:0-16961 GCA_034698145.1 Proisotoma minuta
TAAAGGCCGGCGAGTCAAATCAAATGTTTTACCCACCGAACCTAAGATTTTTTAACTTGTTTATATTTTTTTTAAATATTATTATGCAAACGAAACTTTGTCAAAAAATGTTTCCATTAGAACTTTACCTAGAAAAATGAGTCTATCTACAACCTAGTATTTCTTGAATTTAACGACACGGCTTACTTTCTATAGTAATTAAGTAATTAATTAAATAGTAATTAAGTAATTAATTAAATAGCACCGGAGATCAAATACAAAAGTTGAAACTTAATTTCAACGTGTACAAATTCAAGGCATCCAAACCTTGTTTTCATCTTCAGCCCTGTTTCCATTCTTTCCAAAATAGCTCACAAATGACAAATGAATGCGTCACTCAAATTATATAAAACGCAATTTTCTCCATGAATTTCATCCCACAGTCCTAAAAATAGCTTAGAAATAGAATACAGTAAATTCATACCAAATTTATATACCTAGGTAATGTACCTATACCTATTTATGTATTTATATAGGATTTTTAGGAATTCGCAGCAGAATCAAGGGTTTTCATTATAAATTTCACCAGTTTTTTAAAAATAGACTAGTTCCATGTAATTCCAACTTAAATTCCTACGCAGTAGCTGCTAATTAATTAGCTTTCCTACTTTTCAATCTTTACGTTTGTCGACACGTTAGCATTGTCCATGCCTCCATGAATCCTGATTTGATGGACTGCCATCAAAATTTGAACTGGGGAAAGCTAATAGCTAATTCCATGATTTGTGAAAGACCCAAATTTGAGACTTACATACAGATAGATGGACCACACAAAAACTTTCTCCGTCATTCCTCATTCGTTTCTGGAGCAAGAACAAGCCTCGAGCAGAGACAAATAAGCGACATGCTCAGATTTCGGTACTTACTTCTTCTGGAAGTGATTGCACTTTTGGGGCAGTTGATATTGACCTATGACCTCGTATTTCAAGGGACCCAAGGCAAGTTAAGTCAACTTTCTCCAAGCATTTTTTAAATTTCCAAATATCCAACAGAAAGCCGCACTTTGTCACCCCAAACAATGACAAGGACTGACATGGCGACCGGTGTCAATGTCCAATGTCATCCAGAAGCTGAACTGACATTCGTCGATGGCCACATTAAAGACGAAGGTAAGATTTATAGTTTTCACCTAAATGTTAACATCAAATCAAAGCAAATGTGTGTAACTTTGATATTTGTAAATATTGCTGATTAGAGAGAAAGAAATAAATAGATGAAAGTAATAAAATATTGAACGTGTTGAGTTCTGCGTTCCAATTCCAATCACAGAAAATCTTTGAATTGATTTCATTTTATGGCTTCTGTTTCAGTCATCAGTAAAATTTACTGAGTAAATAGCATTTTAATTTTAAGTTCCTTTGATAACATTCTTTCTCTTTATGTGTATTTATTAGATTGGAGAAAACTCTTTTATTATGCCCAAGTCTTTTGTTTGTGGACAAACATTTGCAAGTTAAGGCTTCATTCCAAGAAAGGAATTTGGATGTTTGCAGAATAAACAAGTCGCCTTTTGTTTAATATAACACCAAACGTTTTGACGATGAATGATGAAACAATCGTAAAATGAGAACGCATCAAATACAGATTAATTGTATATTTCATTTAATAAATCAAAAGAAACCTCTGAAAGCAGCTAATTACAACAAAACTTAAATCATTTTACTTCAAAAGCAATAAAATTAATCTCACCTACCTCAATGTCTTCAAAATATATGAAAACTTGCTTTCTTTCTTGCTCAAATAAGCACAAAGTGGTTTTTATACGTTAAAACTGACAATTTAACTTTCTCTATTTATGATATCCTTTAAAAGTTGAGATGAATGCGGACAATTATCCCAGATTTGGAGATGGAGTTGAATTTCCAAATATTTGCCCCAAAAACGGATCGTTTTTGAACTTTAACAAGGGATGTGGAGAGAATGGAAATATTGACAAGGTAAAATTATTTGGCCTTAATATCAGTGTATATTTTATAGATATCTTATTTCATTTTTAGAAAGGAATAGAATGCATTGTTTGTGCAAATTGGCAAAAGGCGAAATGGAATTTTCCTCGATTTCTATTCTTCTTTCTGTTTGTAATCTTCCGGACCCTTTATTTGTATATTCACTGAATTTTCTTGAAAAATTCTGCATTATGTAATCAAGAAATCTTTAGACTTGGGGCTAAATACGTAGCATTAATTATATAAATGGTTTGTTCAAAATGTGTTTGTAGAAATAATCAGTTAAGGGCACCAAAATGTACAAATTATAATTTTTGTCTATGAAACTAACACATGATTCAATCATGATGATTGTGAAACTTTTAGAAAATGCATGTTTGTGTTTAATTGCAAATATAATTAATGTTCTATTTAGCATTATAAGTATATAGTTGTCAAAAAATTAATGCAAATAATATTAGTGGAAGTTGATATATAGATTAAAATTGTTTTCACCAACTTTGGTGAAAATGGCAAATATATAAGACATTTCTTAAATAATTTAAGAATGATTGATTGAAACAAAATGTGATTATTAACGAAATCTCAAATAGGTTTCCAATTGTTTAAAATCTTAAAATTTGTGAAAAGATTATTACTCTGAATATATGAAAAGTGATGTGAAAGATTTAGTTTTACATAATATTAAATACCTTGAGAAATAATTCGAGCTTAATTATATATATATAAGTATTTGTCTTTTAATAGACGGCGCAAATCAGAATAGTTGAAATCTAATAACTCTAAATTTTCTAAATTAAGTTGAATTGAATATTCTTTTACTTTTTTACTTTTTCCACTTTGTCTTTGAGTCTCTCAAATCTTTTACTTGACTTGAGAATTTAACTAATTGGTATAAAATAAAGCCCAAATTTAAGGTAGATACCACATACAAGTAAAACTGTTATTAATTTAAATCTGTAAAAGCTGTAATAAAATGACAATTTTCGGATTGCAACAAAACCAAACTTTCTCCAAAGTAAAATTTTTGGACATTGTTTAAAAACAAAATTCATTTTATTCTCAATTCACTATATTCATTTTGCATATTTTTTTTTTAAAAAACAACTGAAATATTTCCAACCCTCTAAATGACTAACATTTCGCACGCAGCGCGATCACTGCGGCGCCCAAACTAAATCCCATCCTGCGAGCACCAGCCCCCCAACAATCAAGTAGGTCATTGACCTTTGACCCCCTGCCCCATTGCATCCATCCTGATCATTGCAACGACAGCTGACGGCGCGATATCTTGTCCCCGGAGGTCGATCGGGGAAGGACGCATCTCGGCAGCCGTTCATAAAGTCAGAGCCCCCACAGTACCGCTCCACACGAATTATCCCGTTCTCCTCCACGTAGAACTTGGAACAGACGGGAACTGGAAATTATGTCGAATACATATTTTATATATTTACAGCCTAAAAATTCAATTGAGGTCATAACTATTCCGTATTCTTTCAAACGAGCTATTTGGAATGTTTTCTGGATTTTAGAGATTGAGTGACATTCGACCTAATTAGTTAAAAATTAGGGCTTGAGAAATATTCCATGTTACAAAAGAAAGCTGAATGTTTTCTCAATTGTTTGTGACATGGGGATTTTTCCAAAGTTTGTACTCGATTCGAGAGTTAAATTGGGCAGAAATTGGTAGTTGTATAAATAGGAGCCTTTAAATATTTATGGAGAGGACTGCAACTCAATGCTTAAAAATTTGCCAATAGCATCCTTTCAAAAACCAAATAACTTGGAAGCAAATGGTAAAAGAAAGTCAACTTATGAATATTTTGCATATATTGATAGTATACACTAATATCTATATGCATTTCATATAAAATTACCTGAACACTGCTTCAAATATCTCGAAGGGGGTGGACTCATGTTGCAATCATCATTCCAAGAGCTCGAACATTCGTAACATCGTATCCCTTAAAATCCATCAAAAAATTTGAAAAAATCTCTAAATGTAACTCCTCACCTTCAACTTTCACCGGCTGCCAAGAGGAAATTACGAAAAGTGCTAGAAATAATGCCGACAGCATATTCAATTTTTTTCAAAAAATCCCAAAAAAAGCTCAACCCTTTCCAACCCGTTTCCAAAAGCTGACTAGAGCTGAAGTAAAGTATTTGAGGAACTTTTACATTATTCCTCTCGTGACATTGTCCAATCTAATTTCCTTGTAAACATGAATGACAGAAATCACTCCTGTCACAAAGGAGCAATAAATTCGTTCCTTTGATCTGAGAAAATTTACTTTCCTTCAACAACCAAAGAAGACATTACGGGAAATACACAGATAATGACAACCACACGTTTTATTCAAGACTTTCGCCGGAAAAGGGATTTTAAGGAAGTTTATCCACGCACATTGCCACAAATTTTGTAGATTAAGGTCAAAAGTTTGGGATATCAAAATGTAAATTTCCGCTACAATTTCAGGAATTATTGAAGATATAAAAATCAATTTTGAAGATATAAAGGAAAATTGATAATCATTGATTCCTCAAGACTTCCGGTAAGAGGTGGAATTAAGTTTTCCCTGGCCAATTTAATCAGTAGAGTAGACATTTGGATAAGCAATCAGTTTTTATCCCTCTGCGTACAATATTTTCTACTTTTCCTGATGGCTTTAGCTTTGTTTTGGGGTCAAGCTTTGCGTGGGGCAATTACAAGTCATTTGGGAAATGACAGGACATTTTGGTGTTTAAATTGCAACTGGAAACAAATAAAAAGATGGATTTTGATAGAAAATCTCAAAAATAAACAGGGTTTTGTTATTTGATTTCATTAGAAACTTGGTTTGAAACAAACAATTCTTGAAAACCATTTACAGCAGGATTTGCCTTTGTCGTCCAACTTTTAATAAGAAACTGGAAACTATGTTTGTAGTCTTGTAAAGGATTAGAGTTACACATGTGAAAATGTGGGATCAAATCAAGCTTTGTTTTGAACATCCGACACATTCTCCATCAACAGTTCCAATTACAATTATATTACACTTTCTCTTGGACACCAGTGTCAATTTCCCTTTGTGGACACACTTCAAAGCTTAGTCTGCTTCAAACTTGTTTATCACATTCTTAAGCGTGTCCCACAAACTATACAATCACATATTCCTTTTCTACCCCATGAGATACTTCCAATGATACCATTTGAGATTTTTGATAGACCTTCCAATCCCCAAAAGTAGGTCAAGCCGGTCAATTTTTTCACCTGAGCTTAATTTAAACGTTTTTTCCACTCAAAATTTCCACAAACTGCCAAAAATTCAGTCAAAACCTCAAAATTTGAGCTTGGGTAGATCCGTCAGCCATCGCTAAAGATGGGTGGATGTGGTCCAGCTATTTTACCTTAAAAATCGACTAATCATAAATATTTTCTGCAAAGTCTCATGATCTCATCAAGATCTGAGACGTCCAAACCATAGTATCTGTCGAAATAACAGAACATTGTTATTATTCTACCACCCCCCAGACCCCCAAAACATGGCCCAACATGCATGTTAAATGAATGTTTGATTCATTCTGAATCTCATGCCTTCAGTTGTTGGCATGTAAAAGGAGTTAGCATAAGCTTGTAGTAAAAAGAGATCGATGGAGTAAAATGCTCTCAGTCCACTTCCAACCTCACGGCTGTTCACATCAACAAACGACAGCGCGCTAGAAAACCCTCAGTTAACTTTTACATACAACCAACGCCAGTTAAACTTAACTTAACTGCCCTTTATAATTGCTAGCATTATTTCCCCCAAAAACAAAATGTGTTGGTGCATCATTTAATTTTGGTAGTAATTGCAATTGTAATTGTGATTAAATTAAGGATGGCTGTAAATTAAATTAAATTGTGAGGATGGAGCTATTTTACGACGACTAATTGGAATTGAGAAAGGTAAACTCACTCTTGTTTTTATTTAGTGAAAGTAATTGAATTAGAGTAAATTTAATTTCCATAAATATTTAATATTAATCCGATCGAGTGGGTTTATATTTATATTTATTTTGTGTATGCAAATTCCCTGTTTTCATTTTCACCTCGGATCTGTAATTTAATTTAATGACGGCTAATTAATGACTTTAATTTGGTGAAAATTAATCACACGTTGTCAACGAAAACGTTGGCTGATAAATAAATTTGTAAAGTAACCACATTTTACATAATGTCATTATTAGCTCGCCAAAAGGATGGCCTATGCTATTATTCTCCTCGTCTGTCTGTTCGTCAATCATCATTTTTTGGGGGGTTTTCATGCGAATTAGTCAATGCGAATTTATATGGGATCAAAAATTGGTTCAAATGGCGAGCTAAAGTCAACGTATTTATCCGAGTTTGAGCTATAATTTGCATCCCTTTGACTTTCCCAAATAACAATTAAAAGGTAGAGTAAAAGCTGAAGTTTGGGAGATATAATTATACTAATTATAATTAGCCAACTTTGGCCAAAGAAGAGCTTAAAACTTTGCTCTATCGATCTCTGCTTTGAAGACAAAGTCTGAAGTTTGTCTGCTGCTGCATTCATTAGCAATTAATGACACAGAGTCACGTTCATTGGATGTGGACAGGGATTAAAAATTTCACAACCAATTTCCTAGAAGATTATTCATGTTCTACTAACGCAGTTAATTTGATGTACTTTTAAATTAGACATGTTAAATTTCCCATTTTTCAAAGAAAAATCAAGAAAAAGCTGTTCTTTTGGTCAAATGTTGGTTCGCATGTCCGAAACTGTCATGTTTTGTCCCTGACCGATTTTTTTAGTGACATCCAGCCCAGCTTTTGAATTTGAAGGACGACACGAACAACAAGCTTAAGCTTCATTATTAATTTGAACAAAAGGCTTGAGACTGGAAACTGAAGTTGAAGTGGAGTGTAAAGCAAATATTGATTTTGCTTGCGACAGCTCTTAAATAAATTTCTTAATTCCGACCTCTGCTCTGTCATAAAATAAATTAAATCTTGAGTGATTTCTCCTTGAAACACCAGATTTTCATTTGTGCATTGCATATAACAATACAGATATAACATGCCCATCACATTGCAAATACAAATTGTTGTTGTTTTCACAAGTGCTAATTAGTTTAGAGGAAGTTTATTTTATGGAGCAGAGCAACAACTTTCATACATGATAATTATTTTGTAATCCTCAAGGTCAACTTAAATTTGCGTGTTGAGCTAAAATCTTGAGATATTTTGGAAACTGCTACTCCTAATTTTTCGTCATTTGAACACCATTTTCAGAGAAAAATACAAAATCTTCTTGCCAAGTTGTTAATCACCAACTAATTATATATTAATGGGAAGGGATAAGAAGTGCTCTACTAGATTTCCCCCGAGCTCCAAATACTTATTGATGGCTAACTTAATTGATGGAATAATAAATTCCCACTGGCATCCCTGCTATAAAATTTATTTGGGAAATGTTTGGAGAATTATCTCACATATTTTATTTGGAATTTCCAGCCCCGGCCTAAAGTCTGAAGTTGAAGTGATGCCATGCACCAATTAATCTACAAATTTGGGAAATATTTCGTGGCGATATTCCTCATCTTTTTACTATGGATAAATCTCTACATGTCCTCAATCTCGAGACCGACCACCAACTTCTCATCAACTTCTAAAAGGTAAGGATTTGACTTGAAATCATATTCAAAATTAAACCCAAAAATGCATAAAATCTGGAACTTTGTATGTAAAACAGTTAGGAATAATTTCACGGGAGCTTAGCCGAGCATAAAAATTGGTTACATGAGGATATTTCCGTTAATTCATAACTCATGGTCACTCCAATGCAACGCAATGCTAATATTTGCCAACTGATATTTGCCCTTTGATATCAAGTTGGCTGCTTTTTCCCCAATTATGTCAGAAGTTGTTATCTGGAGGAGAAAGAGTCAATTTACTTATTTACTCACACGAACATCCAATCGATTGGGGAGTTAACTTTTCATTAATTCTGTCAAAGTTGGAGTTAAAACAGCAGCAGTCAATTTGTTTTATTTAATGCTTCACTTATCAAAGGTTAAAGGCTATTGACGTGGGAGATAAAGAAATTGAAATTTTGGATTTATAGATAGTAAAAATTGGGTAAAATTTCCTTTGAAAGTGAAACTGACAAATATTTAAATATTTCTTTGAGGCAAATATTGAATTTGAGACATTAGCATCCACTTGTAAATATTTGGTATTCAAATCAAACTGCAGAAAATTGAGACATTGGATTTTCATGTTACAAAACATTTGCAACATGCCAAAGCTCTAGCCTTTTTCTGCATTTATGTTGGATTAATATAATATTAATATTCACATTATTTAATAGCAGTATGTGTTGTTGTTCTTATGAGCAACTGTTGCATACATAATTTAACTTACACAAGTTAATAATTAGTTAAACCCACGTCACGAAAGTTTTGTTTTGCTCCTGCGGTTTTTAGCTAAGAGTTTCTATCTTGTGGTTTGTTGCATGGTGATTAAAATTTGAAATTACTTTATTATTTTATTACATACATAACATAGCCAATTTAAAGTCAAAGTTAAATCCAAATTGATTCAAATCTCATTTTGTACCTAAAATACTTAAATTGCAATTACAATTGATGATCCAAAAGTTTAACGCCACGCCACGCCATGAAATAAAAGCTTGAGCCAAAATAATTATTTACTTTCTTTAAGATGCTGATTGACTTTTATAATTTCTCAAAAGTTTCAAGTTTAACTTGAGGAGTGTCAAAACAGGAAGTTTTAGTTTTGCAAGTAATGAATTAGAATTAGATTTCCCATCACGCATCCAAAACTAGGCAATCCACTAACTCGTTCCAACCAGTTGATGTTCAAAGGAAATTTTGATATATTCCTAAAATTTTGTTATCCCAACATTTTAACCTCAATTTACCTGAAAAACTTAAAAATTTTTGGAAAATGTATCAATATTTTCCATATGCACAGTGCAAGTTATACAGATAATTATTAGAAAGGATGCAAATCTCCAATGACCAAATAAGATTGCGAAATTTTGTTTTGTCTCGTAAGAAATCTTTTGCATAAGTTGATCGTTTGTCCCTCGCTCAAAGATGACAACTTTTAGTTGTGGGTTCATCCCAAAGCCCCGACCTCAAAAAGGGTCAAAGTTCAACGCTATCAAGCCCAGGTTAAATTATCACTAGCTCTGCAATTCTTGCAACTAATTTCTGGGGCAAGTTGAGACCTGAGATTGCATTGATCGACATTATTTTGTATATGGAATATTAATGCAAGGCAATTAAGACCCCGTTTTCCTTAGTTAGTTATGCATCAATTGTCTTTTGTTTGGCAGATTATTTTATTCCGTGTGGAACGTGGATGACCTGCTTAATTCATAGCTAGCAATTTTTATATGGAAGGAAGTGGAGCACATTTATAAGTCCCAATAAATAATTCACTCTTGTTCTACCATCACCATACAAATGAAGCAGAGCTGTGAAATTACTTACATACACAGCTATTAGGGATGAGATGGATTTTTTATTTATTTGTATCACATTAAATCAAAATGACGGCTTGTGTAAATGTTTAGATAGAAGCCATGGCAACCATTGCATTAATTAAATTCATCCGATGAGACAACAGATTGGATTATAGTGTTAATAAGATTCATCTCAAAACGTTATCATTATTCAAGATTTTGTCTGTGGAAAGTAGTTCAAATAGCCATTTATTTGTTTCAGACTGGAGGATGTGTCGGAGGTGGGGGCCAGTGGGGGTGGGGCTCACGGCTTTGGCTTTTGGTCGGTTGCGGACAACGGACTGAGCGGGACGCCCGCATTTATCAACGTACCTGAATCCGAGGCTCTGTCCCCCTCCGAAATTGAAGAGATTAGCAAAGAGATTGAGCTCATTAATCGGGGACAGGTAAATATTTAAACAATGGAATACTTAATTAAGATTTCAGATTGCTAATCAGCGCGCTATTGCTCCATTTTCATTTTCCAAATGAGTAAAGCCAAAGCTCATTAAAGGTTGGACTTGGAGCATGCATTTGGCTAAATTATTAATTCGAGTTGTCTGTCTGATAACTTTCTACATGTGACGTGCAAGTTTGTATATTTATGGGCGCTGTAGGGAGGTCGCGTGCGCTGGGCGCAGAACAATGATAATATCACACTATCAACTAATTTGAGATGCAGAATGACCTGTGACCTTAAAATTAAAAGGAGGACAAAAAGACAAAATTGAACATGGCATCATAAAGTTGTTATTTCACAACTGTGTTACATGCTTCTAAAGTAAAGGCATGGTTTATTTATCTAGTTTTAGCCGTAGGAGAGAAGGGAAGCTGTGTAAATATTTAGTTGGGATTGAGAAATGAAATGCCAACTTATCAGAGAAAAGTTACATAGGGAAAAGTGGATTTTGAGAAATAACTATAATAACTATATACATCTACAACTGTCTGAGAAATGTTGCAAAACCCTTGAAAATGTCAAAGGTTGCAAAAGCTACTTCTATTACATCAAATAAAATAAAATGCTTCCATTATATACTACAAAATCCACGTAATTTTAAGTACACAATTTCCAAAAACAAACTTTTGTATCAAGCTCGGAAGTGAACCCACAATTTAAACATTTAACCAACCTCTTAACTTTAAACATTAAACATTTGGGGAAAAAGTGAATGGAATATTTTTCTCGTGTCTCATCACTGTCTGTATACCAAATAAATCCCTCGAAAATGGATGTAACCAAGGTTCGAAACACGGAAAGGTCACAGGTCATTTTGCATTTACCCCACAAATTAAGAAAGTACATGTTGTCGACACTTTGTGACCTTTTTTTGTGACCATACAGCGCGCCACCCACAGCGCCCAGCGCCATGACCCCCACCAAAATATATTATGTTAGTATACCCAAAAAAGCCAACGCTTTCAAAAGTTATCCCAAAAAGACAGACATACGACTCGTGGCCGCATCAACTTGTGTCACAACTTAGCAAGTATTTGTATTTTCTGGCAGTCTGCTTAAGCTCAACTTTTGCACCCTGAACAAAAAGTTAATGAGCTGTTGATTTTGACTCTGGAGTAATTAAGACTTTTTATATTTTTCCTCAATTTTTATTTTCCCATAAAGCAAACGCAGTGTTCCATTCCATGACTGCTAAACTTTGCATATGGCATTTTATTTTATATAGCTTTAAACCCATTTTATTTTGTAGTAAAAGTAAAAATAGACTAGGATTAGGATTAGCAAAACAATTTCAAACATTTTGCCAAAGCTTCTTAGAACCAAGACGTCAAGTGTCTTAAAGTTTGTTCCAGAAGAAAGATGGGAAAATAATTGGATGTGATGATAGAATTGAAGAGGAGCCTTCGTTTTATGATTTGTGATTCAAATGTCAAAAGACAAGACAAACAGCTTAAGTTTGAAATATTCTTTTGATGGAATTTGTTTTCCATTTCTCCCAATTATTATTATGGAACTATATTCCATGAGTCTACGTTTGTCTGCCAGCACAGCAAACTTTAACATGTCTTTCATGTCCAGGTGACGAAAAAGTGTCTCATGACAATGTCAGCACAAGCACAATTGAGCAAATTGCTTCGCTACATTATTACATCTCTTTACTAAAAATTTAATATTCCCCTTCCTCCTTATTTTAAATTGGAAAGTTGATACAATTTTTCCTCCCTTTCTTACAGAAAATCCATAACGTTGACAGATTTGGAGAAGTTGGAGAAGGAACATTTGTGATAGTTATTCAAGTTCATTCCCGTGTCGAATATTTGGCCCTTCTTGTGGAAAGTTTGAGTCGAGTTCCTCAAATTGACAATGCGCTAGTGATATTTTCCCATGACCTGTACAATCCAGGACTAAATGATGCCATAGCGGCCATCGACTTTACCAGGGTGATGCAAATATTCTACCCTCATTCCATTCAGCTTCATCCCAACCAGTTCCCGGGGCAAGGGGAGAATGATTGTCCAAGGGACGTCAGCCCTGCAAAGTAAGTCAAAAATGACATAAATGATGACCAAAATGTTATCTCCAGCAGAGTTACAAGCCACAATCTCAAAAAATCAACATTTTTGCACTAATTTTCCTCAAAATTACACGCTACAGATGGCTAATGGATCGGAACCATAGCAAATCTCAGAGTAGCAGCTTAGGGCATCTTTTTTTGCATAAAAATGGCCACATTCAGCAAACTGACCGAATGACATTTAATTTCGTGACACAATTTAAACTTGAACTAAATTTTTCTATAAAAGTTTCCCCTGAAAGCAAAGAATTAGCCTACACTTTTATTTAATTTGAAAGAAGAGGAAGTTGACCATTTGCCATTTGCATTCAGCAACTAATTCAATAACTCTAATTGACATTGGAAATGAACGAGTTGCATGCTGAGTGTTGACATTTGCTAAAAGTAGTTTAAAATTTAGACAACTTTTCCCAAAGTTTATTTATGCCAAGTGACGAATTCCACATGCCATGTTAGTCAACTTTGAATTCTGTCTTTAAAAAGTTTGCTGTTTTTAGATTTTGGCATGTAAATTGTAAATTTAATCCGCAATATATATGCAAATCAATATTCTTTTGTCAAGTTTTTCTCAAGAGGACTCTTAAAAACTCAATTTACAGATAAAAGCCAAAGCCCCAAGTGTTTTCAAGAATACTTGAAATTTCCTGGAATTTTGCAAGCTTTAATATTGCATTAATATGCAATATTAATCAATTTTTGTTTGTATAAAGTCATTTTTTGCATGAGAATAGAATAAAATATGTATTTATCAAATTTCCTACAAATACAGCATCGCATCTGCCCGTAAATTAGAACTTGTCACAACATTTCTACACTATTTCATTTTACGGCGATTATCCATCATTTATAACTTTTTATATAAGTTTTGGGTTTGGGCTGTATTACACTGCATTGCATTGTGAATAAAAACTGTATTTCATTGTAGTCAATTTAGCCAAGAAAAAATTTGTTGGTGGCTGTGAACTTGCTTTCAATTCAAAGGCTCTTTTGTGCAAAGCTTCAAGTTATTTTAAACTTATCTACGGTCAAGTCAGACAACGGTAATTTAAATTTTAATGGTTAATTTTTTACCCATTAACGAGCTGAATTGAATGACCGATGGTTTGTGTATTTGTTTGCCTCTTTGTTAATAGTTTACAAAATTCGTTTTATGAAAAAAACTCTAAATAGATATACAAAGAAAAATGTGGGGATGGCAAATGTTGCTTTATACAGGGATAAATATGGGTTTAAAATTTGATTTTAAAATTTCAGAGCTCGAGAACTAAAATGTGAGAACTTTGCACATCCCGATCTCCATGGACATTATCGGGAGGCGAGATACACACAAACAAAACATCATTGGTGGTGGAAGGCTAATTTTATCTTCGGAGGAATTGATGTCCTCAAAAATTACACGGGTTAGAGTTAGAAATTAAATCTTATGGATTAAAATATGGATATTGACTTTTAAGTAACCCTCTTTTTTTTCTTAGGTGTGGTAGCATTTTTAGAAGAAGATCACTACGTCACTCCCGATTTTCTCTGGGTGCTAAATCTCATGGAGACTTCAATGATGAGGAATTTATGCCAAGGCTGTAATCTGCTAGCATTAGGAACTTATCTCAAAACATGGAACATCCGCTCGTCTAATAATCAGGTAAAATTTTGGAAATTTTACTTGACCACCTACTTCCGCTGTATTGATAAGCGTCTGCCAAAAGTTGGCGTTGCGTGAAGATTTCGAGTTGTGATAGAGTTGTAACTTTGTGGTTTGGTTTGGTTTGAGTTCACCCGAGTGAATAATTCTTTTAAATGAAGAGCTCTTTGCTTTTTTGCAGTTTAGTGGTCAAATTTTAAATTGCAGGAAGAAAAGGAAATGAAAGTATTTT
The DNA here is from genome assembly GCA_034698145.1 of Proisotoma minuta. Lineage (NCBI taxonomy): Eukaryota > Metazoa > Arthropoda > Collembola > Entomobryomorpha > Isotomidae > Proisotoma > Proisotoma minuta. The sequence goes on from JAQIXN010001587.1 coordinate 13,902, forward strand.
TCTTGGCATTTCTCAACGTTAAATTTAAGGCTTTTAGTTTACTTAGGATTAGTGTTTAAATTTCAATTTTGATTTTTAATTTGGTTTCCATCTTGAAAGAAATTTTTGTCGGAATTTGATAATTTTCAGCTTTGGCCGTTTTTAGGTCACAGAGACTAAAAACATCTCGTTTTAGTATTTCGGCTCTACTATCCATTCCATATGTCAAATTTCATGTAAAAATGTTGAAAAATGCCAGAAAAAGGCCGAAAAGTCAACCATCGCCATTAATTTCCAGTTGCCTTTGATCTATGTCAAAATATCACTCTTATAATTCAATTTAACATGATTTTTAGCACTTTCCTCACGACAATATTTCAAACTCAATCCAATGACTTTTGACTTTCCCAAAAAAGTAAAAGCTTTTCATCCCTAATCCACCACTCGCTAAATTATTAAGAGAATTTCTCCCGATTTCCAACTGTTTTGTCATCTCTGATTCACGAGAAGTGAATGTGATAAAATTTGTCAGACTCTCTTCATGTCCGACTCAAGATTTACAATTCGGCCTCTTGGGAAATTCAGGGAAAGAATTATTCATTGGTTTTGGTTTGCAGCCTTCCAACTATATTTTATTCCCATTGCATTGTATTGTATTTCTTTTCACTGACGAATCCTTCAGCCTTACATGTAATTTATGAAGATCCTGGAAAGATCGAGCTTTAAATTATTAAACAGATCCCTGACTGCTTTATGGCAAGCCCAACCTGCTATTGAAGTGAAAATCTATCTTCTGAGCTGGCTTATTATCCATTGTATGTCATACAAGCCCTTTCATTAGTGTAATAATACCCACCAAATTGGTATCCATACGGGATTTTAGCAAAACCCAATGTCCACATGTTCGTTAACAAAATTGCAATTTTAGGAATTACAGAGTAATATCAAATGATCCTTTTCAACTCAGTTTATGTTATAGCCACTTTCTCCTACTGCTTCGGGTTTTCTAAGTAATAAATCCATGTTTGTAGCTTCCTCTAATTCTACGGCCGATTTCTTACCTCTACCCAATTCACATGGTTTCCAATTGGATGAAGCACAATGCGGCTCAGGTTTCTTTCCTAAATTCTCTGGCTTCTTATGTCACTCTCTTTAATTAGATTTCCTTTCAGTTTCATTACTTTTAAGTTGCGGAACGCTCCATCCCTCAGCCTTCTAATTGCGTTTAAATTCTGTTTCAGGGCGTGGTGACGAATTGGGTGTCCAGCAAGCATAATATGGGGATGGCATTTAATCGAAGTCTCTTCAACGAGTTGCAAAGATGTGCCCCAACATTTTGCAATTATGATGATTACAATTGGGATTGGAGCCTACTGCCCGTTTCAGATAATTGTTTAAAGTCTCCCCTCACTGTTTATTTTGCTAAGGCACCCAGAATTTTTCATATCGGGGATTGGTACGTGATAAATATATGTAGCTTATCATATCAAGTACTAAACCTTTCTTTCCTCTGTTTTACAGCGGGATACACCACAAGAAATCAAAGTGCGACCCGAGTTCGTCAGCCCAAGCCATTGATAAGGGTGTAAAACTGAATTCAGGTCTACTATTTCCTGATCGTCTCGGCGTCCAATTAATTCCTGGAAAACGGATAAAACTCCGAAAGGGAAATGGGGGTTGGGGGGACATTCGGGATCGAAAGTTATGCCTCGCATTCACAACCATTGCCAATAGTTCCACTCTCAAAATTTAAGCAACGTAAACGGAAGCCAAATTTCAAAATTGTCAACTAAAAGTTACCAGCGACCAAATCAAAAATGTATTTTGGCCAGTCAATAATCTTTTCATAATCGTACAATCCAAAGATCTGAGAGTTATCTTTATATTCTCATTTCGGTCCCAGTTAATTTTATTTGTTAAGACAAGTGTTCAGTTTTTTGTGCAAGTTTCATTTATTTATTGTTTGTGTTTCTGTGATCTGATTAATTTAATGCAATTTATTCCTGCTAAGCTAAAAAGAGTCAAATTTATATGGATTTTGCAATTTCCCTAGCAAAGTTCTATATTATGTGCTAGTCAGAGTGTTTACTGTTTGAAACCTACGAGAATTTTTGAACTATCCAAATAAACATTGTTAAAAATGAAATCCCTGTTTTTGAAGATGCATTTGATTGTTGGGTGCTGGAAGGTTGGATTTCATCTATTGTTGTTGGCCGAGAACTCATTGTTATTGTTGAGCTGGGGGATGGCGTCGGATCCGGGCTTTTCTTTGTCGTTGTCGTTGACGTCGCCGACGTTGGCCTCGGTGTCGGAGCTGATGTAGTTGAACTAGTGATTGGGTTTACTTGCTCAAGATGAAGGATGATTTTGTCAATTAGGATAACGTCTCCGGGATACGAAACCAATTCCAAACTCATCTGCAATAATTTTGTCAACACATGTCTCTCATAAATGACAAATTTACGTCACTTACGTGTCCCCTCGTCATTGTTACATTGCCATCCCTTCCCTCCAAATCAATTTTACACCAGGTCCAAAATTCTTTTTGTACATGATCACAATCCTCCGGTAAGAACAATGTTTCAATCTCCTCTTCGTTAAAACCATAAGTTGTCAAAGTTATTTGTGAATCGTTTGCATTAACGCTTCCGTTTGTGAAGGAAAAGAAAATCAATTCAAGTGCAATTATTTGTTGGGGCGAGCGGAAGGAAATTGCAGGATGGATTTTTGTGCAGGGGACCGCAGAAGTTGCAGCTTCCGTTGAAGCTTCTTCCATCGTTGTCTCTTCGCTTTCTTCGGGGGGTAAAGTGGTTTCCGTTTCATCCTCCGTAAAAAATACGATTTCTAAGACAAATGCATAAATAGTAATAAAAATTAGAAAATTTTATTTTTGAGAGAGGGTAAATTGATCTCGACATGTTGACCAAAAAATTTGTGCACAGCTCCAACATTTATTCGACTTTCAACTTTATGTTGGGATGTTTTATCATAAAATTAAGCCTATTTTAAAATGTCTTCCGTTCCAGAGCACAAACATTAATTGCTCCTTCCGAATCTCAAAAGTCACAATTACATTGCACA
>JAQIXN010001588.1:0-16949 GCA_034698145.1 Proisotoma minuta
TCACTGGGGACGTCTCAAAGTTCACCCGGCTCCTCCCCCTCTCGGTGCGGAGAGCCCAGAACCAGGACGAGAAGGACCAGGTCCGAGTGACCCTGACCTACCCCACAATCGCCTGCGGATCGTTGAATCCTCACAAAGAACTCGAACTACGGCTCACAAATGACGACAATCCGGGTTTTTACTACCACCTACGGATTTCGGAGGCGGATTTCCCCGAACTTAAGGCCCAACAGGGTCTTTTGGTGGATTTTCATGGATTTCCAAACCAATTACTGACTTTGCTGGAAAAGTGCGACGATGGGGACAAGTTTGTGTTGGTTTTGAAAATCGGACAGACTACTGGTAATTTTTATTTAGTTTTATTTATTTTAAATAATTTTTATATAGTCCTGGACATTGTGGAGTCCAACCCGTTCAAGTACCTCTGCCACCTCTCCCTCCAGATCAACCCGGGGACGGACACTGAAGTCAAAAAGTACCTCTGCGACGTCACAAATAGTTTGAAGAAGGATCTGGCCATTTTTCAGGACAAATACTCGCATTTGAGCATTCAAATGGAGGCGGAGCAGTTGCGATTGAAAGAGCAAATTGAAACGAAGAATAGCGAAATAAATATTTTAAAAGAAAATTTACATAGCTCAATAAATGAGCTCAATAACAAGCATTTTAAGGAAATTACCGAAGAAAAGGAGAAAATGCTTAAAATTCAAAATCAGCTTGTGCTAAAATTTGAAGGGGACAAGAGCGAGTTGGAAAAGAAAATTAGTTTGGTAATAAAATAACTAAAAATAACTTTAACTAACAATAATCTCAGTCCCAGAAAACCCTGGAGGAAAAAATAACCCACCTAGAATCCGAAAACCAAAATTTAAAGGAGAAAAAGTACAAAAACGAGACGAAAATTCAAGAATCAGGCGTAAAACTAAAGCACTACGAAGACGATCTCAAACTACTGCAGCAAGAAATCGCTGCGATGCGGAAGCAGAACGAGAAATTGGACGCCGACTACCACGAAAAGGCTGGAATCAGTAGTAACCTGTTTAATAGGGTTTCTATACTAGAGAATGAGCTCAAAGAAAAGAGCAACAGTTTGTCAAGATGTCAAGAAAATATAATCCAGTTGTCGGAGCTCAAGACGAATTTGGAGGACCACGCGACGGCGATGGTGAAGGAAGTCGATCGGGTCAAGAATCTCAATAAGATGGTGACTGGGGAGCTGATGAAGGCGAATGAGATTATTAAAAAGTTGCAGGGGGACTTGAGGGGGATTAATATTAAGTGCAAGTTGCAGGTGGGGTTTGGTTTTGGTTTTTAAGTGGTTTTATATTGCTTTTAATTGCTTTTTAGTCGCAGATAACAACGGAGCAAGAGAAAATAATAACCGACAGGGACAAAACCGTCAAAGAACTCGAACTCAAAATTGAAAATACCGAAAGTGAGCTCAAAAATTATCAAAACGAAGTCGACCTGCTGAAAAAATCAAGAGAAGAAAGCGATATCAAAACAATTGAGCTGGAAAAAACAATAAAATCCAACGAGTCCATGATTTCCTGGCTGAATAAGCAACTCAACGAGTTTCAGGGACTGAGCAATTTGAACAAGTTTCGGCAGAACTTGAGTGCGAACGCTAATTTGAATTTGGTTGGGCCTTCGCCGATTGTTGGGGTAGCAAATGACAATTACAGAAAGACTGATGTCCCGTCGTGGATGCACGTCTACCAAAGCACGTCCACCCCGTTGGACGATCTGAGCTCGAGGTTGGAAAAAGTTGCTAGTAACCCGATTGGGTATGGGGATTTGAGGTCAAGGTTTGCCGTGGAGGAAGTTAAGGAGGTTAAGGAAGGAAGGCCGCCCACTTGGGCCAGGGGACGGGGGGGAAGGGTTACCTTGGGGGAGAAGAGATGATACGTTATTATTTGTGTTCAAAAATGTTGATATTGTTAATAAAGCCGCCAAGTTCAAAAATAGTCTTAAAAAATAATAATCCCCACAAATGAATTAATAAAATGACCACCCACTTCCCCCAAAAGTACTGCCGCCTGTGCGCCACCCCCCTAAAATCCAGCGTCTTCATTTTCGGGGAAGAAGGCACCCGGCTGCAAATCCCCGAGAAAATACGCAAGACACTCTCAATTCTCGTCCTAGAAGAGGACACACTGCCCAAAAAGATCTGCACCGACTGCTGTTCGAGTCTGGAGGACTATGCAAAGTACAAGGACACCGTGTTGGATGCTCAGGAGAAGTTGATGGGGATCGCGAGGGGGTTGGAGAGGAGGGTGTCGAATTTCCAGTGTGGGATCTGCAAGGCGCCAGTGTCGGACAGGGAACAGCTTTTGGCCCATCACGCTTCGGAACATGAGAGTGAAGAGTATCCGTCGCCGGTTTATGGGTGTGCCTTTTGTGCCAAGATTAGCGAGAATTATAATTATTTTAGGGTGCATGGGCATGGGCATATTGGGCATAAAGAACATCAAGATCATGGCTGCAAGGTTTGTGGCAAGAGATTCTCGACCGGTGTTGGTCTGGAGGGGCATCAAAAGGAGCATAGTGCTTCCGATAGTCCTGTTAGTCCCACCTGCGACATAGAACCTCCGGAACCAGAACCACTTGAAAACCCACCGGAACCCATAAAGTGCCCCCACTGCGACAAAGTCTACCAGACCCAACGGGGCTACGACCTACACATAAAATCACATTTGGGGAAGCGGTATCAGTGTCCGAGTTGTGATGCCAGCTTTTCTCAGAAGGTAAAAAAATTGCTATTAAAAATATGCTATTAAAAACCATTTATAGGGCTCCCTCTCGCACCACACCACCTCAAAACACACCAGCTTAAAACAATTCAAATGCGAGCAGTGTCCCAAGGAATTCTTCACCCAAAAACTGCTCCGAAGACACGAACGATTCCATACCGAACCCAATATAGAGTCAAAATGCGACGTTTGCGACAAAGTCTACAAATCCAAGCTCCATTTGAAGCACCACATGAAGATACATAATAGTAACAAAAATTATGTCTGTAAATATTGCGATAAGAGGTTCCAAAACCAGTATAAACTAAATATCCATGAAAATACCCACACTGGCAATAGGCCGATGAAGTGTCCCCACTGCGACTACTCGGCGAGGACCCAGGGGCCTTATTACCGCCATCTCAAGGGGCATAAGGATTTGGATAAGAACTCAATAGGAGTTGGTCAAGTGGATTTGAGCAAGAGTCAGAATCCAGAAAACAGAGTCAGTCAAATAGAAGCCCTCCCCCGCGCCCACCACCACCAAAAACAAGACCTGGTGGATTGCGCAATGCAGGCCTTTAGCGAAGAGCTGGAGCCTTACAATTACTCCAACCACTACCACTTCCAGACGGAGCCGATGGAGCTGAGCTACAAGCTGCAGGAGATGCCGATGGAGCTCACAAAAGTGTTTCAGCCGTTGGAGCTCCGGCAGGAGTTTAGTCAGTTGATGGATCTGAGCTCGAGGAACTACAGGGAGGAGAGATTTGAGATGCCGATTGGTAATGAATAGTAATAAGTAATATAATCTATAATCCATTTTTTTAGACCTCCGCCCGGAAGACAGCAACCTTTCCCAAAGAACTCTAAACGACCAGTCAACCTTCCTAAGAGAACTAATCGACCTGAGCTCATCCAACGGAGAAAACTTGACAAAAAAACAAAACTACCATGAAATGTTTATTTAATAAACTGTTTAAGCCTCTCTCGATTTTCTTCACACTCTTTAATTAATTTTGCTTGTTCCTTCTTCAATTTTTCCACCTCAAAATCGACATTCCTTTGATAATTTATCCAACTACGGCTCAGTTCCTTCCACGACTGGATAATTTTAAAGATTGTCTCTTCCTTTCGTTTGGTATTTCCGAGTAAAACTGTCTTGTCTTGTTTTAAAGTGAGGATTTCCTTTTGTAATTTAATTATTTCTTCTTCGCATGTTTGGCGCCGGAATTTCTCTTCGTGGTATTTTTCCACGTACTCAGAGGCGCCGGATTTTGACCAGTGGGAGAGAGTTGTTTCTTCTTTGGCGTCAGGGTCGACTATCTCGCTTAGCAGGTCGTCGATACCGGCTCCTACGGATAGTTCGGGGATGTTGAGGTCGTTTACGATTTGTTCAAAGTCGGTGGTGGATATTTCGGCTTCTTTTAGCAGGTTTGAGAGGTCGGAGTCGAAGTCTTGGAATTGTGGTGGGGGTTCTGGGATTTTTTCTGGAATTATAGTTATAGTTTTGGTTATATTTGTTTTTTTTTACCATCAACGCTGCCCAAATCTTCAATGTAGCAACTATCGCTGATTTTCATCTGCTGCTGTTGGATTTGTCGCCAGATTGACCTCAGTTCTTCCAGGGCGGCGGAGGGGACATAAGTGGGTTCAATTATTTGTGGTAGTTTGGGTTTGCTGCGCTTCATCCCGCGGATCACTTGGGTGGAGTAGGGGGCTTTTTTTACTTCTTCTTCTTCAACAACTTCTTCAATTTTCTCCACCTTCTCTTGACTCCTCCTCCCCCTCCGCTTGCCGGCCTGCTTCCGCCTCGGCGCTTCGCCTCTGCTCTGAGCATCGCTTCGATTCGTCGCTTCGCCTCTTGTCGTCCCCTCCCCCACTTTATTCCCCGACCCAAACTGCACCACTTCCTCCTCAAACCTCACACTTTTATACATGCTCTTTACTTCCTCTGCAATTTCCCCTTCACTCAAATTCCTTGGAGCTTCTTCTCTGGCTTTGTGTCCGGTGCGGAAATTCGGAGCTCGGGTAAAAATCTGTTCCCCGTTGATTACGGTGTTCTGAATGAAGCTCGGGATGTTCCAGCCTTCGACGGGGTTCTCGAGGTTGATGTCGAATATTTTGCCTTTTTCGAGGAGGTTGAATTTTTTGTTGTTTTCAGAGTTTTTTTGGAAGGAGAATTCGGTGGCGAGTTCTTGGCTTTCTTGGGGGTCTTCGGGTTCTTCTGTTTCATTAGTTTCATGGTCGCCTTCGCCTATTGGAGAATTTTGTGAAATGTCGTGATGCTTCTCCGCCAACTCTTTAAGCGAGAGGTTGAGGAAGAGGTCGGAAATTGGGGAGCTCATTTTGGGGGGTTTTAACTTTTAATTTGACTTTTGAATTTATTGGGATTTTAACACTTTATTTAAAGAAAATTTTCGCGCCTTGATTTTCAGTGAAAATTTCAGTGACTGAAATGAATGAAATGATGTCAATAATTGCAACAATTTACTCTCGTTACTTTATTAAACTTAAATTAGTTAAAAATTAGTATTTGGTTAAAAACTGACTAGAATGAGTAATGAGTATTAATACTTAATTATAAGCTGGTCTCCCTCACGGGCGTCGGTGGCGACGAAATGTTGTTATTCTTCAGGCAGGAACTGGAGCTTGGATTATTAGTTCTATTTGAAGAATTTGAAGAACCATTTGAACTGTTCCCATTTAATCCCTGGAAAAAGCTGACGCGATGTCCAATAAACGAAAAGTTCTTTGTGTTGTACCGGACGCACTTTTCGAATACTGGTTTAGCACTTTCCTCTCTTTTCACTTTCCTATCAATATCTCCACTCCCACACTGATTAATGCAAAGCGACCCCGACTCCAACGTTGGCGACAATGACACCGACTGACAATTATCCGAAATAACCTCTTCTCCATTTCCATTATTGTCATCCGGGAAGAACTGAAGGGAAGCGGAGTTGATGCAGTACCTCAGCCCCGTCGGTTTGGGTCCGTCCTTGAACAGGTGACCCAGGTGGGCGTTGCAGTTGGCACAGGACACTTCCGTGCGGGCCAGGTCGGGTTTTGAGATTAGCAGGAGCAGGTTTTGACCCACTAATTAGATTAGATTAACATAAATTAACAATAAGTAACAATAATCCATACCATGAGAAAGGTCGGCCCTCAACCTGACCCGCTTGGGGTCGACGACGTTGGAGAATGCGGGCCAGCCGGACTTTGACTCGAATTTGGTGTTGGACTTGAACAGTTCGGCGTTGCAGATTAGGCAGCGGTAGGTGCCGGACGCCCAGTGGCGGTTGTACTTGTTGCTGAAGGGTCTAAAGGGGGGATAATTAGGTCAATAGGGGTAGTTAAGTTAGTTACCTCTCCGTCGACCTCTCCTGGGTGATTTGGTATTCGAGTGGGGTCAGTTGCGAGATTCGGGAGGAGAACATTTTAGGGCATTATTTTTGCGACTGGTTATTTTTAGCTGACCACTTTTGCAAGGAAATGTGAGTGAGGAAACTGAGGAAAGTGAGGAAACATAGAATCAGCAGGCAGTGTGTATAAAAAACCAGAGTGGGTGAGTGAGTCAACAAAAAATACTGAATTACTAGTAGTAATTTGGTACTATTTAATATTTACTAATCAACAACAAAAAAAATAAAAAATGGCCCCCTCCCTCTCCCCCCCCAAAAAATACGACCGCCGCCGCCGGGTCCTCCTCTCCCCCCTGCCCCCCGACTTCCTAACCATATCCAAAACGGTCGACCCCAACCCTCAGCAACTGCAGTTGGACGAACAGGCCGCACTGGCCCTTCACCAGCAGCTAAACGCTTCCGCTCGGCCAAATCCCCCACCGACCAACATCCGGGGACGGATGCTCATCTCCGTGATGCAGGTAAACAAACAATTAAGACCGATTGCTAACAAATTCTCAGGCCAAACTAGTAAAGAACTACGGGATGACGCGGATGGACCCCTACGTCCGGATCCACATCGGCCACCACATTTACGAGACCCCCACTGATGTTAATGGGAGTAAGAGCCCGAAGTGGAACAAGACCATTCAGTGGTATGGGTTTTTTAAATAAAATCTAATTTAATGGTTTAATTAATTAGTTAGTTTAAATTATTTTGTTAGTTTCCTCCCCATCGGAATTAATCACGTCTACCTGGAAATCTACGACGAGTGCAACTTTTCGGTGGACGAGATGATTGCCCACGCCAACATTTCCATACCGGAGGAAATATTCAAGGGGGAGACTTCGGAGGAGTGGTACAATCTGAGTGGGAAGCAGGGGGAGGGCAAGGAGGGGCAGATCCACCTGGTCTTTAGTTTTATGGTATGGGTTTTTTTGCCAAAATAATTTTGCTAGTGACTATTACTAATAATTATGTGTAGACCGCCCCTGGTCCTCCCGTGAGCAATAAACTCCCACCACCCCCACCAGTCAGTGGGAGTCAGATCGAACCCCGACCGGTTTTTAGCGATGAGGACTTTCGACAGGTATTAGTTTGGATTTTGATGGATTTTTGATATATTTTGTTTGTTGCAGCTGAAGGAAATGTTCCCCCAAATGGACGAGGAGGTGGTAAAGTCGGTCTACGAGGCCGGCGGCTTCAACAAGGACTCTGCGGCGGATGCTTTGCTAAGCATGAGCGACTAATTTAGTTTCAGTGACTACTAAGTATTAATTAATTTAAGCCAAAAATGCTTCTTCTCAATTTCTTATTTTTGAATAAATCTGTCATTAAGTCAAAGTGTTTCGAAATTGCTCCTTTTGCAATAAACGGCAACTGCCAAACAAACGGTCAAACAATTTATTTCTCTAAAAACAATAAAGACCGGGGTTAAAGTAAAACTCAATTTCTTATTTTTGAATAAATCTGTCATTAAGTCAATTTTTGACTCCTTCATGTCTCTACTTTTCCCTTTTGCAATAAACGGCAATTTAAAAGTAATCACTTTATTCCCCAAAACAATAAAGACCGGGGTTAAAGTAAAACTCTCTATTAAACCCCATATTCTTAAAAGACGACATCTGCTTCTCCTTATTCTCGCTGTTAACCGACCCAATTCTGACCCCAACCTTCTTAAGCATCGCCCCAATCTCCAAATTATGACAGTGCTCCCTAAAAGTCTCGCAAAGGGTCTGAATGTACCAAGTACCCAACTCAGTATCCCGATTGGACACAAATCCAGGGACGGTCGAGTAGCAGACTAAAATGTCCGTCACGGAGGGGAAGAGTTGAGGGTCCGATCCCAACTCAACATTTTGTTCAATAGCACCCATGTCCCTCCCATCCACCTGGGTCCTCCGGTAGTACCCCAAATCCTTGTTGTCCCCCCGACACGCCTGGACAATGAAGATCTTTGGTTTTTGGAACAGCAACGGGCAGTTGACGTTGTCAAAGTGTCGGATGACGTCTTTGTAGAGATTTACGTAGGTGTGGCCGGGGTCGGAGGTGCGGAGGTAGTCGTGGTCGTGGCCGTGGCTTAAAATGGCCACTATGCAGGCGTCTACTTGAGTTTCGAACTGGGCGATGAATTGTTTGAAGATTTGGGTCAGTTTGGATTTGCTGGCGTTGTGGTGGTGGGACGTTACGAAGCCGAGGTCAGTGAAGAGTTTGGTTAGGTTTTGGGTGTCGGCCTTTGCCCCCGTCCGCGTGGCCGTTGGGTCGTTGGGGAAGTCGATGTTGTTGATTATTAGGGCGAAGCCGCGGGGGTGGGACATCATTGGGTAGGCCTAGGGGGTTTTTTAGTATTGTTTTTTTAAACTAGTTTTATTCCTAATTATTTTTACCTCTGGCCCCAGCCCATTGTTGTACTTTGCAGCTATTTTAATGGACCCGGAAATGTCCAGCAGGACTTGTGACCTAAACAATTTTTTTAGTACTGAAACTACTTTTAAAAAATATTTACCTCTCAGAACTAGAAGCATTAGAAGAACTAGAACTAGACTCTGGAGACTCCTCCCCACAAAGTGCCCCCGCCTCCGCAAAATGCCCACTCTCCTTCAAAGCCGTGACCAAAATGTCAAATGCGGTGGGACCCCGTTTCATATAGCGAAGGAAAAATTCTTGGTTCCGTTCTTGTTTTGTTTTGAAGGTGCTCTAAAATATTTTTTTAGTATTTTGTTTGTTTAAAATTATTTATTACCGTGATTCTTTCGATGAATTGACCGTCGATGACTTTTTTTTGGATTAGACGTTCGGCTAAAAGAGAGACGTCGACGGCCTGGAGGATTTTTATGTTGCGTTGGATTGTGTCGCGGTCGGCTTGGCTCATCCCCGACCACATTTTGGAATAATATTTGTAGTTGTTTTTACTCGTGTCTAATTTTTAAGTTTCCTCGCTTTAAAAATCGTTAGCGAGATTCTATTTCTATTTCTGTCAAAACTTTTGGCGGTTGTGGATTTTGAGTATTTTTGAGTCACAATTAGTCACAAAATTGAAGTAAACAGTATTATGACGTCTTGACAAAACCCCCATGGACCCCCCAACCCTAACGGACTTTATCCGGGACGCCTCCTCCCTGGCCCATCGCGCCATCGCCCAGGACAAGGCAGACAACCCCGAAGTCGCCGTCTACTTTTACAGAGAGTCCGTAGAACTATTAGAACGTGCAGTAAAAGAAATCCCCAACCTGCCCAATTTCGAAGATGACTCTTTTTGGAAGGACAAACTCCAAATGGCCCAGCAAAAACTGAACGAATACCAAAAAAGAATAGAGCAACTGGAAAGTAAGATTTCGGAAAAGCAGAACCAGTTGGAAATTCTCAAGAGTCCGGAGGAGTTGTTGTTCCAACGAGCAAAGTTCCTCGTCTCCCAGGCACTGGACAATGAGGAGTTCGGTGGGGATAATGGCCAGACGGTGGGGCTTTATACGGAGGCTGTTCAGCTGTGTTTGGCGGCGGTGGGGGTTTTTTTAATAGTTTTTAAACTAATTAATTGTAATTTTAAACTAATTAGTTACTTTTAGAAATCCGGAAAGCGGATAGACGACGCAATGGCGACCCAACTCGCCCAACTCGCCGTGCAGGCACTCGATCGGGCCGAGAAGTTGAGGGGGGTCAGAAAAGAGGAACCCCAACCGATTTCCAGTCCCTGGCCGGCGACGGTTGATAATTTAAAATCCTCTCCAAAGTCGTTCTACAGCGACGAAGAGAAGAAAGTTTTGCTTCTAACTTCAAAAATAAACCGGATCGACTACCTCCCCTTCATGGACATTGACCTGTACGAAAAGTTTGGGACCCACCTGCCATTTTCCGACCCCAACGGGTTGCTAAATTTAAGTCCGAAGCAGAGGAAGAGCTTTAGTCGGTGGGCCAGACCGGATGAGATTTGGGCCAACCCCAAGATTGTTTTTGGGGGCGTGGATTGTTTTAGGTAAATGATACTACTACTCTACTACCACTGACTATTAACTAATTAATAATAACCCACTAGCATCAAGCAAACAGTGATAAGCGACTGCAGCCTCGTCGCCTCACTAAGCGTGAGTGCCCTGTACGAAAAAAAGTTCAAAAAACGACTAATCACCAGCATAATCTACCCAATGAACAAATCCGAACCGGTCTACAACCCCTGCGGGAAATATATGGTCAAACTACTCCTCAACGGAGTCCCCAGGAAAGTCATAATCGACGATTTTCTGCCAGTAGGGAAAAATGGCGAGCTTCTTTGTTCCTATTCCAACAACAAGGGCGAACTTTGGGTTTCCTTACTGGAAAAAGCGTACATGAAAGTAATGGGGGGCTACGACTTTCCCGGAAGCAACAGCAACATCGATTTGCACTCCCTGACCGGTTGGATACCCGAACGACTCTCCATTGGTGTGGATTTTGAGAAGGACAAGACTTTTTTGAAGCTGAAAGAACGACTTGGCAGTGGGGATTGTCTCGTTACGGTTGCGACCGGGAATTTGGGGGAGAGGGAGGCGGAGAGGGCGGGACTAGTGGCGACTCATGCGTGTTAGTTTGGTTAATAATTATTAATTATATGGCTTAAAATTGGTTAATATTGAATATGGTTTATTATATTACATTTTTCAGACGCCGTGTTGGACATTCGGCAAATAAACAACGTCCGACTGCTCCTGCTAAAAAATCCCTGGTCGCATTTGCGATGGAAAGGGAACTATTCCGAGCTCGACAGCGTCCACTGGACGGAAGAAATGAAAAATTTGTTAAATTACGAGCCGAGCTCCGCCCAAATGTTTGACAATGGCGTATTTTGGATCGACTACGACTCGATATGCAAATTTTTCGATGTGTTCTACGTCAATTGGAATCCCGGACTATTTCCCCACACCTCTTGCATTCACAGGTAAAATATAAATATTTTAAAACCCACAGGTAAAATGACTAAAATGGTTGAATGCATTTTCTAATAAAACCCGCAGCACCTGGTCCGCCGGTCTCGGCCCCGCAAAAGACGTCTACAACATTAGCGAAAACCCGCAGTACCGGTTGGACATTAATCCATCCAATAATGGAGCGGCAGTGTGGGTTTTATTGACCCGTCACATCACAGACATTGAGGATTTCAAAGAAAACCGCGAATACATAACCGTGGTGGTTTACTCTGGCGGGAAAAGGGTTTTCTACCCCTACGAACCCCCACCGATTATCGACGGCGTCCGGATCAACAGCCCCCACTACCTCTGCAAAATTAGGGTGATGGGGGCGGGGGCAAAAAGCTACACTCTGGTCATTTCTCAGTACGAAAAGATGAAGAGCATTCATTATACGCTTAGAGTTTATTCGTCTTGTCCTTTTGAGATTAATGAGATTAAAGAAGAGTGTAACTACCAGAAGCAGCTGACGGGGGAGTGGAAGGGAAAGACCGCAGGGGGTTGTCTCAACCATCCGGAGACTTATCAGTTCAACCCGGTTTATAAAATGTCTTTGAACACCAAGTTGAACGACAATAAGGTTATAATCGAATTAAAAGGGCCTAAGGACTACCATGTTGGGTTCGATGTGGTCTGTTCGAATGTTGCGGATTCTAAGTGTGTTGGGTTTTTCAATAAAAAGTCGTCGGGGAACTATCGGCCGGGCTTTGTGGTGTTGGTGTTGGAGAATGTGCCGAGTGGGGTGTATCATATTGTGCCTTCGACTTTTAGGCCGGGGCTGGAGAGTAGTTTCTTTTTGAGGGTTAAGGCTAATTGTGATTTTAGTTTGGGGGGGGTGTGATTTTTTTTATGAACTTGAATAAACTCTCGCTTTGTCAGATTGTCAGTAAATTGTGTATTTCTTTGTGAAAGGCGTTGTTGTGTTTGCGTCTGCGCGTTGGCTCTGTTGCTATTCAGCTGGCCAACTCTCTCTCCCTTTGTTCTGGTTGCAATTATTGCACAGAGACCCCACCCCCACCTCACCTTTGACCTCACGCCCCGCCGGAGTTGACATTCTAAAGGGAACTGGGTTTGGTGAGTTGGATTTAATTAATTTATACATTTTGCGTTAAGTGCGACTTGACTTTTTGAGGACGATGACCTTTTTTCAGATCGGGGTCTTTTACAGGCTGAAATTGAGAGCCACAGCCGCCAAGAGGTCAAAGGTAATATTTTTTTAGTGTTAATTGGTATTAAAGCTTTTTTTAGGCGTAGGTCATCCCTGAAAAATATCAAAGTAATCCAAAGGACGAAAGATTTGTAAGAAATCAAGAAATCAGGTCACCTTTACAACTTTTTAAAATGAACGGCCACTCATCATCAAACGGAAACGGCCACACCAACGGCAGTCGCTACAACCACCACGACGAGCGACACGGCCACACTGCCACGGCTAGCCACATGAACGGCCACTCGCAACTAAAATCCGCACCACCCCCGAGTACCATCGCCAGCCCTGAAATGTGCTTCTTCTGCTTCGACGTGCTCTACAGCAACCTAAACAGTGTGGATCCGCCAAAGTCGCCGCCCTTCACCAACGAGGCCTTGTAAAAAATAACTAACTTTAAAATAGTTTTATTGCATTGTATATTAATACCCTTTTTTAGTCCGCTGTTCGTGACGTGGAAGATCGGGAAGGAGCACCGCCTCCGCGGCTGCATGGGAACGTTCAACGCGTTGCATCTGCACAGTGGGCTGAGGGAGTATGCCGCCACCAGGTTGGGAATTACTATAAATAAACATTATTTAAACTAGTATTTTAGTGCCTTCAAGGACTCCCGCTTCCCTCCGATAAGCCGGGACGAGTTTTCCAAGCTCCACGTCTCCGTCTCCATCCTCTGCCGTTTTGAGGAGGGGGCCAACTATCTGGATTGGCAGGTGGGGGTGCATGGGATCCGCATTGAATTTGTGAATGAGCGGGGGTCCAAGCGGACGGCCACTTACCTGCCCGAGGTGGCCGGGGAGCAGGGTGGGTTTTTTTAATATTACCCTGTTTGTTTTGCAACTGGTTTTATTTAGGTTGGAACCAAACGCAGACGATCGACAGCCTGCTGCGGAAGGGCGGCTTCAAGGGCAGTGTGACTCCGGAAGTGCGGGCCGCCATCAAACTCACCCGCTACCAGTCGGAGAAGGTTTCCGCGAGCTACGTCGACTACGCCAACCGGTGGCACTAAGTCCAAGTTTCTATGCTATTGGAAAAATTCTATACTCATCTTTTGGAGTTGTGGACTCGCTGCCTAATTCTTGTACTATCGGCGGTATTTATTGCGGATGATTGATTTGTACAGGTGCTGGTACTTATTTCAAGTTTTTACAATGGTAGCAATGAAATAGATTTTTGGATGCTTGCTCTTGAAAATAAACTATTTATTTAAGTGACTATCAAAAACTCCTCATTCACTAAAACTCCCTCTTTTTAATGGTCAAAGCCTCCCCCCGCAAAACCGGAAGCACGGTCTTATAATAGCACCACTGCTCCCCATAAGTGACCCCCATGGCCAGTATCGCCTGCGCAACCGCAATTGTCAAAAGTGGGCCCTTCACCTTAGCAAAAACCGACTTTGAATAGTCGAAAGCCACCCTGGGTTTTGAGTAGACCTTCGGGAGGAGGGTGTTTTTGACGGAGGAGGCCACCTGGTAGGACATGAGGGGGGCGAGGATGGCGGGGTAGACCACGCCCATCCCCACCTGGATCGCGGCGGCCTTGAGCTGCAGGCAGACGGCGCATTGGTTCCACTTTGGCTCGAGGACATTGAGCGTTATGCCCTATATTGTTTAGTTATTAGGTGATGAAAAAAGTATTATCTTACAAAAACGTGAAAGAGCCCCGTAAAAACACCAGACATGCAGGAGAGGCCGACGTAGGTGGAGATCCTTAGGGTCCTGGTCAGCAGGTAGGACTCCCGATACACGGTGTTGAGGTAGGAGCCGGTGCCGGCGGCCGCACTGAACAGGGCCAGAGTGCCGAGTTTATAGGGCCACCTAAATATAGTTTTAAAATTTATTTTATTATATTTGTGTTTTTACACGTCAAAATTGGGCCAGTTCATAATCATTTCGATGAACATGAAGGACTTTTGATGCTCGCTCTTTTTTAGCCGGTCGCGAACGGCGCCGGGACTCGCAAACATTTCCTCGGTGGCTTTTTTGACGATGACCTGCGGGGGTCGGTCCATTTTTATTTATTAGTGAAACTGATCGGCGCCAAAAGTCGTCTCACTTTTCCCGTTGGGCTTGTCAGAAAATTATTTGTGCTGATTTTGTGGGGAGTTGTTTGGAAATTGGCCTGATTTGATCAGGGAAAATTGACCCCAGAGTTGGAGTTGTACTGTTTTTAATTGTTTTTAATTGGTGGTGGTGGTTTTTGATTAAGAAGTGACGTCTGTTGACAAACTCTCTCCGGCTGATCTAATTGGGTTAGTTAAACTTTTTGGGGGTTTTAGTTGAAAATGTTGACATCCATAAGATACCTAAATTTAATCATTGGCATCATTAATTCGAGTGTTTTTTTCTGCGCCCGAAAACTTTAAAATGTTTCAAATTACTTTCAATCCCATTTTCTGCATCCATTAAATTTCCAATTTTTCCATCCATCTCAAATAATTCTCAAAAGAGTCAAAAGATTTGTTGAAATGGGGTTAAGTTGTGAGTTGACAGAATTTATTTAGTGGCAATAAAAAAAGTCATAATATTGTAAAATAAAACACTTTTAATAGCTCTCGGTTTAAAATTCTCTGAACATTTTAAAAACATTAGTCATTTAGATTTCCCCTTCATTTATGCCATTCAATTGAGTCATGGACGAGTAATTTGTTTCAACGGATATACCAATTTAGTCCCTCCCTAATTCTGTCAGAGACGGATTTAAATTAACCAAGTTTTAGCTAGTTAAATAGTTACTTTGTTCTTAATCATTGTTTTGCAGGGTGGATGAAGGAACTAGCGGACATTCTGCGGCAGGACATTCGCCAGGACATTCCGCGGATCAGGATGCCTGTGCGCAAACAAGGTAAGAATTTTGTTGTTGCTTTTTCACAACCCTCTTGGCTATAAACATTGTTGAAGGAAGATCTCTATTTACACTATTTCAGTTTGCGTTTGTTTAGCATTACTGCCATACTGCAAAGTAAATAGCTTCACTATTTGAAGCAGTATTTTTCCATGCGACACGTGCAATAATTTAAAGTGTGGGATCAACGACCTATTAACAGATTCGAGGCATAAACTCTTTTAATGAATTCCACCATGATTCTTCCGTTATAATTACCAAAATGTGTGTCCCCTTTGCAGAAGCCCACCGGGCTCTTGAGCTGCTGGAAGACTACCACTCCAAGCTGACGAGGCCGCAGGACAAACAACTCCGACTGGCCATCGAACGTGTCATTCGCATCTTCAAGTCTCGACTCTTCCAGGCTCTCCTCGGTAAGTGGCCTCTTTTTTTGCTGTTAAAGCTGCTTATAAGCAATACAGCTCATGCAATAGTTCATCTGCAAAATGTGCGCTTATGCATCAATAAAGTTGCCTCCACCCTGCTCAGATGGCAGAAGGAGAAAGTCTCAACTTTCTCCAACTTATTTGAAACCACATTGATTTCCCATAGACTTTTGTAGGCTTCAGTTTAGCATACAAATAAAATGGGGAAAATAGTGAAGCCTCTCAAGACCGAAAACAAGATTGACAAGTGATTGGGAAAAGTTCCCTTCTATCTTGGATTGTTATTTGCAAAGATTGTGAACGTGCACCTGAAATTGTTTCTGCCTGTTTTTCATTTCCTCTAGACATTGAAAACCGGATTGATTTTGTAGATCGTGACCAGAGTTTCTCCAAATCAAAAGAAATGATGTTGTCTGTTTACAAAATGCGGTGCTGTTTGCATGCCCGCAGTTGTCCAGTGCTACCGATAAAGGCCGATAGTTTGAGAGAGAACTTTCCCAGTTGCCAGTTGGAGGGGGAAGGGGAAGGACGTTTGGATTTGGAGAAAGAGTGAAAGAGTCTTCAGTAGTGAAAGAGAGAAGAGTCTCTCTCTCGAGTCAAATTGAGATTCTTGTGGTCTTCAGCTCTTGTTGTCTTGTTTCACTAGTAGTGAATCACTAGAATTAGTTCTGCAGGTAATTAAATTCCAATTGTTGAAATGGAATTCTCTCTCTTTGGAAAGTTTGCAAAAGAATAATAAAATTATTTACCAAGTTTTCCTATTAAAATTGTGTTTCCTATAATTCATATAAATTAGATATTAATTACGTCATTAGGAGGGATAATTAATTCTCAAGGAATATGGCCCATACTGTATGGGTCCAATGTGCACAGGTGGAAGGGACGTGCAATTTATTTCCCGAAAGTCTCTTTATCCCTCCGATAATTTGACAGATGAGGAATGGATCTATTACAAATTGAATTTCCCCAAAGTCAGGATTATTAGAAAGCTTCAATTTTATGTCAATGTCAAGTAATCCAAGCCAGTGTCACTTTGCTGTCCCCTTCAAAAGGGCGTTGTGAAGATTTCCGTCACGACTTTCGAGAAAGTATCAAGTTTCCTTTTTTTCATTTTGCTAAGAAATTATGGATCAAATAAAGAGGCATAAAGTAATTTACGAGTCAGTGGAAGCAGTTGTAGAATTGGCTACAATAAGTGTAGTCTTTCTTTACATAAAAACATTTAGCCCAAAGGACTTTCTTATTAAAATTCTGAGAACGGCAAAATGACATGCAAAACAGCCCAAGGCACTTTTTGAAATAATATCCGGACAAAAATAAACTTTTTAAAATATTTTAAAAGTTCCCTTTTCTCCAAAAAATAATTATGTTGACTTCTTTGATGTTTATAATGAGCAATTAT